>JAQFZX010000556.1:0-53363 GCA_034682405.1 Hydroisotoma schaefferi | reverse complement strand
AAGAACAAAATCCAACAGACAAGGAAGGACTGACAGTAATTCTAGTGTATGGCAACTCCATAACTGCCACTGTTGACTGTACATAATTTTTCTTACCCTAGAGCTAACTTCCTTGATGGCTGCCATCGTCACGCACTCATAATGTGAGCCCCTTCGTTTATAGTCCACAAAGATATTTTCGGCCAGTCCCTTTTCTAGCATAGGACCCGAACAGTGCATAACTTCCAAATGTACTCGACCAAACTGGTAAGGGAAATCCTGAACTAAACGCTCAGCAATTAGATCACTGAGGGCCCCAACTAGTATGACAGGTCTGAGGAAACTCATATCTGAAATATTGCACAGCATAATCATTCAACTTAAAATAAAATGGATGAAGAATTCTCTCAACAAAGAACAACAACAGAAAGTTTCTAATCTTTCTCTAGAAGCCTTTTAATTGGAAGAAGGGACGAGTATAGAATTCTAACCCAAATATCCTCTCTGAAATGCAGTCAGACCTTTCGTGAAAAATATGGCTTAATTAATACGCGACAAGTTCGATAATAATAATTTGCAATACACATGTCGCACGACTCTCATTTTACGCACTGAGCTTAATTTTTGACCTCAGGATAAAATTTTGGCCAGATAGATGCATAATCAAATTAAATAAACTGTCAACTTACAGTCTAATCGTTCCACTCTTTGATAAGAATTCAGGGGCAAGATTGTTTCGTCTTTAAGTTGTAGCCCATGCGGCCCTGTCAAATCGCCATATGAATTTATAGAGAAATCCGAGAATGACGCAAGTTCTCGAGATGAACTTCGGTGATGAGACTTTCTCCTGAAGAAGCTTCGTCTTGTAACCGTCGAACTTCTTCTATCTCCATCAAGGTCTCCCAAGCTTCGCTTAAACAGCATGTCTTCTTCAACCCTTCATTTTCAAAAGAGTTAGTATCCTTTCAAATACTGTAACAGAGCAGTAAATAATTATAGTAAATTCTCTTACTTGTATTTTGAGGGAATTACACCCCAAACCCTACGGTGACCTTCAGCGTCAACTTTCCACGCTCTCCATCTGCCTGGTTTACCATTGTACATGGTATTATCAACATACAATATTTCTTCTTTTAAAAATGTTAACTGCTGCGGATCTAAAGAGCCCCCTTGATGATGATGGTCATTGGACAAAGCAGGGTAGTCAAACAGAGCTCTGATGTAAAACCCATCGCCAGGTTGATCCTTAATTTCATTGTATCCTGTTAAAATAAAAAGTAATTTACTATTACTTTCACTCTCTCCATAGTCATAATTTAGGGTGCTTTTTCAAACTCACTTTGCAGATTATACTGAACCAAAACTCCCACTTTGTCCAGAGGTTTCGCAAGCTCAAATGCGGCTTCTTCCGCTGTAGCACGCTTTAGATCAGTAGCATTATATTCCAAGATCTGGTCACCAGTTCTGTAAAAAAAACCCGTATAAACATTGCTGCTTATTGAATAGTTAGAAAACTCTCTATCCTATCTCTTTCAAAAACTGACCTTAACCCTGCCCTATCTGCAATGGAATCCGGTTGCACACTGTGAACAAATATTCCCACGAGATTTCCTCCTACAAGACATATTCCAAGATTCGTGGAGTTTTTCATAAGCTGCAAAGTTAAAAATCGAGTCTTGTCTTGAAGCAACATCTTGCTTTCTCCACCATCGGCCCCAACAACACTAGCTGCACCACCGCTACTTCGAGTTGATCTCAAAGTAGACTGCTCTGAAGGAGGATCTCTATCTTGAGACGCTGCGGCCAAAGAAAATGCTTGTTGTATCTGTTGATGTTGGGTTTGACTCAATCCACTCTGAACCGATGATTGATGCTGTTTGCTTTTACTTTTTGTCAAGCTACTGTTCCCACTAGAGGGATGGTTGCTCTTTTTCAACGTATTGTTTCCACCCGACGTTACAGCCATTGAGTGCTTGTTCTGTATACTTGAATTTTTCTTGGAATTTCTGACCAAGGTGGATTGGGGAGAGTTACAGGGAGTGGGAGAGCCGGAACGGGACCCGGATCTTGATTCATTATCCGTCGTGGATGAATGGTTATCGTCATCGTGGTCTGGAGAGGATGACGATTCCTCTCCATCCGAATGCGATTCATCGGAGCTAGAGGCTCGGTCATCTGTAATGTCAAAAAGGTTTTAAAGTAAATAAAAAAAATCGCTTTTAGACTACAAATAATACACACAGAGTCTGTTGAACTTACAGACTTTTTCTCTGTACTTTTCAGGAGAAAACTGTACCAACATTGTAATAGAATCCCCACATTGACGGAGAACACTTGCTGCTAAATCGTACGTAGCAGACCTCATGTTTATACCACAAACTTCGAGAAGTTGATCTCCAATCTTAAGATAATCAAGACGGATTTAAGTAAAACTAAGATATCCAATCCCAATGTACCAATTCTGAATTCTGTGTTTTACCTGTAATCCAACTTGTGATGCTAAGGAATTCTCAGTTACAGATGAGACAAACACACCTCCCCCGTTTGCCTTACAGGATATCTGAATTCCCAAAGGCTCTGTGGACTTGTCATATTTGTCGATACGTACCTTTCTGAGCTCCCCTGGGGCTGGTTTACGGGGCCAAGTTCCGTATTCAAGTGCTCCAGAGGATGAACCTGCTCCCGGATCCAATACCTGAAATAATATCAAATACAAATAAAGTACTGATCTCTCTTTGATGGAAGACTTGTACTAGTTGAATTAATTCAGATAAAATAATATCATTGATTTAATCCAGAATTATACCGAAATCCTTCTCTTTGGTCCGGCCTGAGGTGCAGCGTGAAATGATCAAGTAGCTTACACTTTATTAAACAGAATGACCTGAATGAATAAGGGAGACCTTTTCTAGAAATCTTACCTCAATATGATACGTTGGCATTGGACTATTCCTCAAGTCAAACTTCTCAGTAGAACTTCTACTCGTCACACTCTGATTTGATGGAATTCGAATACGCTGCGGTTCTCGCTTTCTAGGAAAAGTTCCAGACAACTCTATCGGATAACTTGGAGCCAAACATAACTCATCCGAGTTGCGGAAGATGTTAACTTTGTTTCCACTAGAAGAAGCCGCAGACATGGAGGCGGATGATTCATTCGTTCCATGAGAATGGCTATGGTGTAAAGTTGGCTCAAAGGAATAGCTATTATTATGTGGCTTAGAGACGGACAGAGGTATGGTTCCACTGTGTGACAGCGAGAGAGACCCTCCACCTAAAATGTCATGGTGGTGACCAGAAAAAGGGGATGAATATCTATTGGAAAAACGGTCCAGTGTACTAGTCATGGCTGCCTGTCCAGGAGAGTGTCCCATCACTGGAAATAAACCATATTTAGTAACTTACAATTAAAAAAAACTGAAAAGATAGTCTAGATTTTAGGTTCCCAACTTACTTTGACCGGAAGCAGTGCTACTTTTACCAGCTAGATTTGACAACCCTAGTGAAGGAGGGGTTACCACTTTATCCAAATGGTCACTCTCACTACTGTTGTTTTGATTTTTCACCATCCGTTTTACATAATACTCTAAGATCTCCATGTTGCCGGACTTTACCGAAAAATCAATACTGGATCCATCCGACATGGTTAAAGTTGGGACTACACTGTTTCTCTCCGGTCTTCAATGAAAACAGTAAAATAATCAAATCAACATAACCTTCTCAACCTGGAATTGATAAAAGACAAGCTTAAGGATAACCTACCCTTTTCCCAGCTTAGAGGAGCTCGGCGTCGGGTCAAATACTCCGAAAGAGTATCGATGATGTGGAACATGAACTGGAGCAGGGAGACCATGGCTGTCTAGTGCCAAACCTCCACTTACGAAAGATCTTCCTCCAGCAGCGAGTGTCAAGCTTTTATTTATAGTCATATTATTCATCCCTCCTCCTACGAGATTACTTGTTCCACTAATTGCAATTGCCCCGACACTCTTGGATGGATGTGGACCATGCAAATCCCACAACATATTTGTTAAAGGGACACGATCTTTCCCACTTTGCGGTCTCCTCACACAAACAGTATTGCTAGACGCCACAGGCATGTATTGCCCATAATACGATGAATCTCGATTGTGGTGCGACCCAGAACTTATATCTCTTGCGTTACTTGAAACCGGTCCTACAAAATTAAATAATTTAGCACTCGGGTTTCAGCACGGTAACTAAAACGTTTCTGTAAATGTTTTGACGGTAACCTACCCACAGGTACATCTTGAGGTAGAGTATAAGAGCATGCTGAATTTTTTGGCATTACAACTCTAGGCCAAGTTCCATTTTTATTAATACTTTCCCCTCCTGAGTTTCTCGAAGACGCTCGCTTCTTTCTGGTCTTTCGACTGGTACCACCGCCACTTCCACCGGTAGCTATTGCAGAGTCGAGAGTAGCAATGATGGCGTCCTCGGGAGATGAATGTTTCTTTCTGGGTAACCGAACACGAAATATATCACGGAATCCACCGGTACCTAGCTTTCCACCCTGTCTTCGCCCGTCGGAGAGAATACTGTTGGGGTCAGATTTGTCTGATCGCAATGAAGAACTTGATGCATGTTCAGAAGTTTTGGACTTATTTTGAGCTTTGTTTTTTACATTAGTAGAATTTGGGGTGTTGTTAGCTGTTATTGGACTTGAGAGGTGACCAGCGCTTCTGCTAAGGGTGAGAACGATCGGATCTATATCTTCAGAAAGAGCTAGGATAGCATCTTGTACGTTATCTATTGGTGCATCGTTTATCTGCAACATACATATTCTCAATTGAAATTTCTGCTTTATCAGGTTCAATCAAGTTGCATAAACAAATAGCTAGTACTAAATCACATTTCGTAAACTCACAAATAAAACTCGATCTCCAACATTTAAATTCATTTCTTTGGCAGCAGGTGAACCAGGTACTATTCTTGAGATGTACACTCCAGGTTCCAAAACTAGACCATGATCAGCTCCTCGGGGGTTTGGCAGCTAAAACCAGATAATATGTACTACTGCTTTTTAAAAGTATTCGAAGTCTTTATCCACAGTTGAATTCCCTCAGCAATACTTACTTTAATGCTGTAATGACCAGAGGGCATATCAGAATCGATAGCCGAATCTCGTGACTCCGAAAAACTAGAAGAGTTTGACAAATACTGGTATCTCATCGGTCGATTTTCCTTCTCTTTCTCCATCTCCAGCTTATCTCTCAATTCCTTTAATTGCTTCGCTGCCAAGTTCTTTTGTTTTTTAATATCTTCAGATTCGCTCAAAGCTTCAGCCAAATCCGAAACAGCGCGATCCCTTTCTCGTCTCAATCGGTCACAAAGTGTCCGTAAACTTTCTCTTTCTCTCACAATTTTATCCCGTTCACTGAAAGCCCAATCTCTTCTTCTTTTTGCTACTTCGGCTTCTTGCAGAGCATCTGAAATTGCAATCATAATACGGTTAACTACAATCATGACAAAATTAAAGTTACTTGGTTGAATAAACAGCTCACCACTACGACATTCTGGTAGTTTAAGTATAGTAAGCGTAAGAAAGGTCAAGAAATCAATTTCAAAGATTAGCCTGATTATTTCAGAAAAAAGACCGTAATAAATTGTGAGCTTAATACCTGTGACTTTATCTTGTAATTCTTTGTTTTGTGTTTCAAGACTTTTTATTTGCTTTTTAGCTCCACCCAGGTCATCAGTCAGTTTTTCTAGTTCCCTGTGAACCGAGTCCCTCTCACTCATTATTAAAGAATATTCTTGAAGAGCCGCATCCCTTTCTTCAGTCAGTCGCTTAATATCTTTGTTAGCTTTAATTCTAGCTGCCATCGCTTGATTTATTTCTTTCATTGCCTCTTCATGTTGCTGTTGAACCTTAAATTAAAAAAAGGGAAACATTTAGAAACAGTTAACCGATCCTCCTTAGCATTTGTAATAACAATAGCATCAATCCCAGTAGCTCACTAACCTTTCCCAAGGCTTCTTTGTACTCATTCCGTTCCCTTAACGCTGAATCCCACTGCCGAATAGCAGATGTGCACTGCTGCTTCAAAGCGTTTCTCTCCCTAATAGCATTACTTGTTTCTTGCAGTGCTTCTTCATAAAGTTTCTTGACGCGGCTAACTTCCTCCTGTAGGAATTAAAACACATTTTGTAAGTTAAACAGTTGACTGAACTCAAGTAACAAAACCTTGCATATGTAACAAAAATTATCAAACCTGAGAGAGTTCCAACTTATGCACAGTTCCCGAGTGAGAAGCCATTAAATCTGCGTAACGCTTCCTTAGAGCATCATAGTCCTCTTTCATGGCTTCGAACTGCTGGAAAAAGGTCTCAGGGTCTACGACTCCCGACCGGCTTAAAGTTCCTATAATCAAATAGTTAAATTCAAATAACCCATGTCGTACAGCTACGTAAATTAACCCATCAGCGATTCAATGTTTCATACCTCCGTCCATTTTAAATCTTTCAACGTTAAGGTCAGCGTCACGCAAGGGTCAAGGTCAATCTCATCGTCACTCTGTGGATCTTGCTCCCAGCAATAGTAATAAGTCAATTCAGTCACGAACTACCCAACCACCCTGTAAAAAGCATAATAAAAAGCATAATATTTACGTTTTGCATTTTGCAATTACAAACGAGTGAGTGTCAACTTTAAAAATTTCTACGACCATTTTTAACCTTATCTAAACCACTTAAATTGATAAAAGAACTTAGTTTTTGCTTAATAAATCATAAACTTCCAATTAATTCACATACCTTAACTTCCCAACATTTGACTCGTATTGCAAATCTCAGGGCATAATCTCTCATTTTAACACATTTCAATTTAAAATCTCAAGAAATACAACTTATCTAATAAGAATAACCTATGAAATGAAGTTTAGTAAAACTCCAAAGTTGCACTTGAATTGAACTTTAAAAGACGCTTCAAATCAAATACCAAAAATCATCCTAATCCTACCTATTCTCCAATGTACACAACAGCTGCATTTCGTTGGCTTTTTGCATGTATTTTTATTTTTATTTACTTCAGTTTTTCCATATCAAATTCAACACTAAACTAAAGCGACTGACTGCCAGCTAAACATCATAAACAGAACAGAATTTTTAGACAAGTCCGTAGCAATCGTCTTACGTCTATTGGAATTGGATGGAATTTGGGATAGAATAAATAAAGACTACAACTTGAGAATTCCCTTTAAATTACACCGCCCCAGATGTCTCTCCCATTCCCATGATATTTCGTAGATTTTAGATTAATCTTACAGGAAAAAACCTTTAGTTAACATTAAATAAATCTTGAAAATCATGAAAACCCTTTTGGTGGTACGAATCGTGGGATTTTAATAAACAACTAATGAATTAATTCATGTATTTGTAATTTGGGAATGGGATGGGCAGGCGGCAGCCTTATGCGAGTAAATCATTTCGTTTCGGCATTCTACATTCTAAAATGGAATTAAAATATGATATGAAAAATTAGAAAAAGGTTCATCATTCATGGACAGTTCTGTTAGGTTACTAAGTTTTAAATTATGTCTACGTCTACTTTAGATCTTGGTGCATGCATATGTAGCTTCACTAGTTGAATTTGGATGCGGAGGAACAGATTTAGTTTATTCCATGCTTTTTTACCAGCAATTGCAACATTCTTAAACCCTTATCTAGTTTATATTCCATTTAAGAGGCTCTAAAACATTTGTTGCAATCTTACAATTAAACGTGAGAAGATGTAAGGTGTAGTAGAATGTAGAAGAACAGGAATGCATGCAGGTTTTATTTTTATTTTTTAAAAAGACAACTAATCCTAATCCTCCCCTGCGGGTAAAGCGTCATGAAGTTTTTTGATAAACTTGACCCTAATTTCTGTACAATTATCTCCCTTTAAAGTATCTTGTTGAATCCAAGCTTGCACTTCCATCTGAACCATTTCACAAGCCCCTCGGATAACTCCGGGCAGAATGTTGGCATATTTCAAATTTAAACATGAATCTGGCAGTTCTGTAAACTCGGCGAACGGGGTCGACTCAAATGTCAAGGAAAACTCGTCCCCAGAGATTGTAGACAAATTCCCAGGCAAGGACAAGTACAGCTTCAGAGCTTGCTATTTAAAAAAAATGTTAATGTTATCCTTTTTAAATCCCGACAACAAAGTACCGTAATTCCGGGTATTACCCTTATTCCGGGGGAAGGGGGTTTTAATAACCGGAAATACGATAATTGGATAAGCCAACTCTACCTGAATCTTATCCGCAGTTTCCCTAATATCATTACATCTTGGGGAGTTAGTTCTAGCCAAAAAGTCTTCAATTATCCGCATTCCAATATTATATCCGATCCGCTCCAAGTTTTTATTCACATCTTCCACGTTCTCATAGTCCTTCACCAACTGCGCTATCAACGCTCCATATGTCAAAGTAAATAGCTCAGAATTCTGAAAATATAATAGTCACCTTATCTTAATTCACCTTATCATAAGCTGCTTATCATTCCCACTCCTTTCTCTCTTAAAACACGCAAGAAATTGTAATAATTTCCATAAAACTTACCACCCTCTTGGGATCCGCGATCCGTCCTCCTTGGCGAGACATTATCTTTTGTAATTTAGGTCGGGATTTGGATCAATTTCAATTCTAAATCCTCCGTTTTTTTTCAAGATATTTCGTCAAAAACTAGTTCAGTTTTTATAAAACAAAAAGTAGAGTAGATCAGATCCCAGATTTTTTTGGGATCTGCCTGTCAAAAAAAGGATTTAAAATCGGTGGCACTGGACTGTTTCTGGATTTCCTTGTTTACCAAAACGGAGAACAATGAGATTAGGGGAGAACTACGCTGTTTTTGGACAAAAACGTCGCTTTCATTTTCCAAAGTTTTGGAGTTTTTTTGTACAAAAAATCATGTATTTTTACAATATTTTGAAATAGAGGTTATGTATGAGCTGTTGTGGAGTATATGGAAGGAATTATGCATCATCGCATCGCAAGGAACATGCTGAGTAAAAAATTAATTCATGGATGGATATGCTATGCATAATGCTTTTGAAAGTATTACGTCTATTGGATTGTCTCCAAACCCTTCAAAAAAGGCCCTTATACCTTATGTTTTTATTTTTAAAGGTACAATTTCATCAATCTTGATCTAAAAATTACCATGAAAGTAATACTAAAAGATGCATTACTTCTTCACAAAAGCGTTATGTACTGACATGACTGAACGGACGGATATGGAGGTTAAAATGTGTGACATATATATATTTACAGATAATACTTCCGAGCGAAGCTCATAAAAGCCCCTTGTCGGACCTAGTTTAAGGGCAAGTCCAAATGTGCAAAATATCAAGAATTTAGGTTGGAAACTTGTACTTGGAACTGAGGGACACTTTCAATAATTCATTATATTCATAAACAACACAGAATGATGCCTTCATACTTTATAAAAATTCTTTAAAACCCTTCTATGCTTCTAGCTTTTTAATTAATCACACGACTGTGATGGGGTGTAGGTGGAGTGTTGTAAATAAAACTATTCTGATAAGATTTCGGGTTATCGGGCCTTATCGATAAGAGAGCCGGTGATGGTGGAAGATAGGTAGCATCTTCGATATGGAAACTACGTGTGGTAGAGATTACAGGAGTAGAGCCTGTTAGCGGAAGACTTTCACTGTAGAAATCTTCATCACGACCATTCTTAGCTTCCAGAAAGCCATGAATCCCATACAGCGTCCCATTTATGAATGCTATGATCTATAAACCAAGGATGTTTTGAAAAACATTTTCATACTATTTTAGTTAAGAATATATCATAAAAAAGGCATTTCCATTTTTGAAGCGTTTCATCCTTACTTTAGCCACGCCAATTTCATAAATACGAGGACATTTAAATCCACAGATTTTATCATAATCAGACCATCCAATAAGATCTATTCCTGCAGCAATTAGTAAAACTCCTCCAATAATGTGAAAGCTGCAGCTCTGCAAATTTTGGTGTTTTCAAAAGCGAAATTGTAGTATTTATTAGCGATATTTAAAAACGAATCCCATATGAATTAAGTAGTTTTACTCACAACTGCATGGAAAGTCTTACTCTTCGAGAATCCTTTGTCAAAAAGTAGCAAAAAGAATAAATTCATGGAGGAAACGGCGAAACAAATGCATACAACGGAAAGGAACACATCTAAAGCCCAATATGGAACATAACTTGTGGCTACTAAAAGAATGCATATTCCACCTAAAATCTAGAAAAAAATGGAAAACATTTTCATATCGCTTTATTTCATAACATTTTTTATACTTTTAGTCAGTTTGCAGACTTACCAAATGTAGAGTTTTCAAACCCCCATTCGAGCTATTTAAATTGTGATTATAGAAGCCTCCGGGCATTACTTTTCTGGGGACTTTCTCTTAAGAATCCAAGCTGAAAGTTTATAATTTAATTTACCTAAATTTTGCAGAGTTCTACCAAGAAATTGGAATTTTATTCCACTACTTTTTAGCAACAATGCGGAAGTTTATCACAGTAAATGATTGAGTTGGATTTAGTGAAGCACTTTATTTTTTTAGTCATTCATGATCATGCGACTTCGGTTTGTTTTCATTGCATCATATCAGACATGTATAGTTTGATCATCGAATCCAGTCAGCAATTTAGTAAAGCAGGATAAGGGTGAAAAAGAGTTTATAGTTATAGTTATGCTACTGTTTACCTTCTTCTTTACCAATTTTAATAACATCATGAACGATAGCAGGTTTATCAGTTTGTAAGCAAACAGTTCTGTGGGTTATCGAATCATTTAGATCGAATAATATGATAGTCTGCATTGACTCATGCATGGAAATGGCTTATTTACTCCATTGAATCGTCCACTGAAGGTCCTGGAGAAAGCCAATCTTAATCTAATCCATACTAGAATCCTGATGAATGTTCTCACATAAATTTCGAATAACTCTGTTCCGCTTGGATCAGGCTGCATTGACAAGAAAAAACCACTAAGCTACACATTATTTATATGTATAGAAATTTGTTTATTTGATTACGGTACGATTCGTCCAGTACGCAAATATTTTACTTCTATATTCTACAACTATTTTTAATAAAGTCAACAGTCATAATTATAATAATACGAGATACATACGGGTGTAGTTGAACTACAGATAATCATTAACACGTTGATTATATACTTCTTCACTTAATTAAACTTGGTTGGTTCTAGAAAGTAATTATTTTTTATGTACTTTATTTAATCCGGTCTCTCATTCTAATCCTACGAAGCTACACATATAATTTATTGTTACCGTAACTTGCGCGTGGATACATGAAATGGGAAACACGGGAGTATCAATAATAATATAAGAATCCATTACTTCATCATGACCTATAGATTGGAGAATTAAAATATCTGATAATTTCACAGGAAGTTTCAAATCATGAATAATCCAACAGAAGTAACTAGCAATCCGTCCAAATAGCGGTAATCAAATTATATTAGTATTGCAGGGTTTTTACGCTAATGCCAAAAAGCCGTAAATAATTGAGTTTCTCATGTCACAACACAAAATAGATTGCTCGACATAACTAATAACTTTAACTTAATAAACTCAAAATGTAATACGGTTTTAGAAAATTGGCATTGCGAAATATATAAGAAAACAACGATCTGCTGGAATTTCAAACTAGTTTTCAGAGAAACTTTATACATTTAGAAATAAAAATTCCCAACTTTGATCGACCTAACCTATTCTTCTAATAAGATTTAAAAGAAAATAATAGCACCGAATAATCGGGATTAAAATATCTGACAATTAAGTTAATGCAATATTTTAATGCTTTGAATTCCTTTGTAAATGATGTAAGTTTACCATTTGCTTTGATAAATAGCTCACCTTATTGTTTATAACAGAGTGAAAGTTACTATCAGATCATTTAGGCGATGTCCAATAATATAATTGTAAGTTACGTGAGCATAACAAGGGAGTTGTCAAATAAATTTTTAACAATGCCAAGAAAAAAACGTATATAAATAGGCGTAGTATTTCGTCACTTCCTAATTCGGAAACTATAAACTCTCTGCAGTTAACACACTAACACTGATAATGAAATTGTCCAAAACTTTTCATGTATATGCTCTTCTTCACCCAAAAGGGGTTCCGATTCCAAGGAAGGTTCATCACTAATAGTTGAAGGAGACACTACAACCACTGGTACTTGTACGTTCTCGACAGGCAACTCGCTAAGTCTACGGGTACTGTCGTTATCCTTCCGAAATGCAGTGGCTGTGGTGATCCGTAAATGCTAGGAAGGATTTTTCATTATTCTTTTCTGCCTGAAATCGTACACTTTTCTACAAAAGAAGACAACTTCGGGTGAAATCTTCCCTGGAGATGGAGATCGGTTGGGCTCAACAGGCCCTCCCTTCCATACGGCTGTAGCGATATTTCCTGCAGCGTTGTTGTTAGTCATTGTAGAGCCAGTTAGAGGAATCAAGGGCTTGGCGGTCAGGTTTTGTTCCAGTTGCTTTAGCCTTTTTCGGTATCTGGTTACAAAAGATAAGATTCATTACATATATGAACAGCAGCTACGTTATTATTTTATACTAAGACCGCATCAAATACGGAGGGTAATTACCTGCAGTACTCATTGAAAGTAAGTACATAACACCGGTCATCAATGGTAGCAACCGAGTTGACATCGATATGTTTGGAAGCAAAGATTTCATCCGGCATTTCATCCTTAGTTCTACCCATTTCCGTATGCTCAGGCCGATAATACCTAAGTTAGGTACATAAATATAAATTACATTTTAAACTCCCAATAATAACACTTACTCCAAGATAAAGAGGGGCGTATTATGCATTATTCATACCATAAAAGAGAAAACATCATTTCTCCATCACTAGGATTCTCCCATAAAGCAGCAATTTTGGCTATGTATGGTAAATCGTTTTTCTTTGATCCTGACTTAAGGAGAACACAATCTCTGGTCTGAATGACATCCCCACTTTCATGCCTCATTGCCGGGTAACAGCGTCGAAGAACGGGTTGGTCGTCATTCTGCAAAACGGGACGATCAGTTAGTAAAGCTCAAAGAAAAATACCAAACTCTATGCATATTTTAGTAAAAATTCCGCTTACATTAATCAAAACTCTAGTTTCATAAGGCTCTCCTTCAAATCGCCATCCATTGGACCACTTGGGCTGTCTTCTAACCCCCAAAAGTGAATACTGCATATTTACCGATGATGGACTTAAAGGTTTCATAAAAGCCCTCTTCTTCGCCGCATTAGCAGCCATACTTCCAACGCCACTTTTACTCCCATTTGGACCAATTCCGGGAAGATTCCCCGGACTAGTACTACTACTTCTGGGAGAACTGTTGGAACTTGCGATAACAGCAGCAGCAACTTTAGTAAACTCATGCAAAACGTTCGGACGTTGACCAGTAGGAGAGATCTGTTGCCCCACAGACTTGTCACTTCCTCCAGGACTCAAACTAGCCCTTGAAAGGAATTCTGCTGAAGGAGATATTATTCCCGGAAGATTCAACAAATTGACACTACTAGCACTAGGAAATATACCGGCATTAGCTCGCGGAACTCTCAGCATAACATTCCTCCTGTACTGGTACAAGTCTGCTACAGCGTTTATAAACGCTTGAGTAGGATACTGCTTGTTATGATGATACCTATCCCTATTCCCAGAGCTTCCCGTGCTTTGAACAAGCCTAACAGCAGAACTACTCCTACTAGTATTAGTACTGCTGCAGTCACTTTCACTCTTACGATTACCGGGACTGGTTTGATTCCGCTTTCTAAGCAGCCGACTCCTACTACGCGAAGTTCCTTGAGCAGGATCTCCCAAACCTAAGGTCCTACTAGGTCCCAGACTGCTACCAAGAAGATGCCTACTTTTTCCTCCATGTCTCGTTCTTATCTTAGCATTTGCAGCCGCACTCCTAGTATTCCTCGTGCTAAGAAAGCTCCCTTTCTCCAACGGCCTTAGCCCCGTTCCTACTTTCATTCTGTGACTCGATACCTTCTTAACGACTGAGGAAACAACGGTAAACTTTTTACGGGGCTGTTGGGTAAGCTTCCCTTTATGAAGGCCATTTGAGTTTTTAGCTTTTGCTGCCGCTAAACTCCTAGCATGTCTACTAAGTTCATAGGCTTCCGGATCTAAAACCACGGCACTTACTGCGGCCACAGCATCACTAGAGTTGATCACAGTACTTCCCATATTAAAATGAGGGGCTCGAACACGGGCAGACGTCCCTGTTTCCTTCACTCTGACACTCAGCAGCCCATGACCTTTATTCAGGGGGGAAGACAGGTTTTGATTCTGTTTTTGTTTCGATGCCCCCAAGGAAGATCTACCTGTGGAAATCATCAATGGAGTATTTATATCTCCATTCGGTATCCCATCCATGTGACCATTAGCCCCTTTGAAGTGTTCCTCGATGAGTTTCAGTCGTTTCTTCTGCAGGCCGTCGATACACTCGTTTAGACTTATTCGCTTCTTGTTACCTTTCGAACCCTTTTCACCCTCAACTAAACCCTGTTGAGGCGTGTTACGAAGACGGGAATCAGACTTTTGAAAGTTTTGAACAGCCATTGGCTTAGTTTTCAGATTTTGGTTACCACTCAGCGGTCCCATAGGTACGTTGAAATTATACCCTTCCACTCCAGGGCTAATGCTAATCCCCGGTGGAAGAGAGTAGTTTAAACCCGCATTGTTAGAAGCGTGTAAAGGACTGGTGGTAACCTGACCCTGCCTACCACCCAACCTTCGACCCGTTGTCGAGAAGTTTAACGGACTGTTATTGTCATTATCAGCTAGAGCGATCCTTCTAGCAGACTTTTTATTACTACTACTTATATTACCATCACTATTATTACTATTACTATTACTACCAGCGTTCAAGTTCGCCTTGCCCTTCCTAGCCCCCTTTTTACCATTCCCCATATTGTTCGATAGCTGAGGTCCTAACAGTTTATTTACTTTGGTTGGGGAGTTACCATAACTCAAGTTTCCGTTCTCTGAGATATGATCGTCAACTCCAGTACCACTACCACCACCATTTCCGGTGCTGTTGTTATTGTTAATCACTATCACATCCAAATCAGGGTTGAGCTTCCCCACTCTAACGCCTCCAATATTGGTATTAATATTTGGTTTTAATTTATGCTGAAGATGGGAACTTTGACCAGAACTTTTTGTAGTATTTAAAGTATTTACAGCACTTGGTGAGTTCTTTCCGTATTTGTTGGAATTATTACAACTGGCCAAAAGGTTGTTATTGCTGATATGCTTGGCAATAGTTGTTCGATGTCCGCTTCGAGGATCAATCACATGCACGATGTCCCTTTCCTTCTTCTTCGACAGGGAACCAACCCCAGAGAGGATTTTATGCTGCGGAGAGGTACAGGTTCGGGAATCCGCCACGCTACTTGTGACCGTGCTGTCTGGAGCGGAAGTGGATACTATCGATATGGATGAGTTTATCAGAAGTAGTGCGGAATTGGTTGTAGAAACATTTGAATTGGCTACGATAATCGGGGTGATTGTTATATCATCGGGAAGGGAGTACTGCTCGGTGAATGTCTTGGCACTCTCGAGCTGACGGGCTTGGACATCTACGTTTGAGTTCAGCAATTGAATTGTAATTGGAGGGTCTGCAGCAACTGCGGGGGTGGTACAAGTGGGGGGCTGGAGATGGGATAAATCTGTGTGGAAATGACGAGAGGGTCGTGAAGCGGTTGTGGAGACCAACTGCTGATGTGGAAGTAAGGCTTGATGTGACTGGATGCTGTTGGTGAGGAGTTTGGGTTGTTTAGCACCCGCCTCCAGGACCGGAAGCGAAACGCTGGAAACAGAGAGCTGCAGCTGCAGCGGCTTGCTGCTGTTGGTACTGTTCAGCTGTAAGGATTCCGTAGGGCATGGGCATGCTGGCTGGGTAGACTGATTGGGATGAAAAAGCCCAGCATGTCCTGCAAATATAACAACACGTCCAACCCAGGGTTGCCTAAGAGTTTACTAATTTGTCGCTGCGGGGACAGCGTTTGCTCAAGCTTTAGCGATTGCAGAAGGAAGGTGGAAATTATACTGAAGATTGCTGTACAAAATTAACTTGTCTACAAACTACGCGTTAAAATACAAGCACCGAAATCAACTAGAGTGTTAGCCTTTGGTTTGGATATCATCCTTGCTTCGCATGCTAAGACAAAGACACTCTGCGTACACAAAGACAGAAGGCAAGGTATAGCTTATGCGAATAATCTAGAATTTCCAACATCCTGCGTTGCTTTCTTTAACTATGGAATGCAAATGCAACAGAACCCTACACAATTATAATCCCACGGTAAAAAAGGTGAAAATCTAGTATAATTTTTGTATATGTCCAACCAAAAAGGCGAAATCCTATCGGTTTCTACACAAAAAATGTTTGAGGATGCACTTAAATCCAATTGTGCAGGTAAGTCCTTCCCAAGCCCAAGCCCAACCTCAGTATCAGAACCCATATTTACTACTAGACGTATTTTGTAGGCCAAGTACCCTTCTAAAGAAACAAGTTACACCCACCGAATTACTCCCATTTTAACCCGTTAAGACGCACAAGCCAAATAAAATAAAACTGCATGCATAAAAAGCCCTTCAAAAGAGAAAGCAAATGCACCCCGATGCATTTAAAAGGTAACTAGGCGAATACTGACCAACCTGGTGCTGCTGGTGAAGGCTGAATGGAATGATGAGGAGAGGCTACGAGGTAATTTGAAGGATGAAGATGAGCACTTGGTGGTTGAAGTGTTGGACCAGCTTGGGGTTGATAGAACGACGCTGCAGCCGCTGCAGCGATGGCCGACGGATGGTGATGATGACCCGTCAGGGACAAAGGTCTTGGTTGACTTATACCAGCAGCACCTCCCAGTCCACTGGACAGCACTGCGGGGGATGGAGCTGAATTGGGGGTTAGGGGAGGTGTATAAAATGGGGTCATGTAGTAGCTCTGCGATGGTGGTCCGGGGGTTGTTGAAGGATAAAGAAAAGAGTTCTGGTACGGGGAATGGGTTCTGCAAGACCAAAAAGTATACAACATTACACTCAACATGATTAAATTTAAGTATCAATTGTGTATTAATTACGCTTGTTCAACATGCAATATCCTATGCATGTATTTCTCGTTAATCTTAATGATTGGGTATAGTTATTTAAACAACTAAGCAGTAACAGTTTAGTACAAGAAAAGTACACAATACGACAACGTAGTTTGTGCATGTCTAAGGACATTTCTTGGAACGTCTCGCCTATTGCGTCATTGTAGAAAGATTAAGATTTAATTAGTTCATATTTATAAGAAATGCCAAGTTCAAGAGAGATTTATTTCTGTGGATCCTGCCTTCTCAATTGTGGTGGATTAGAGACTTTTTGTATCGAAAAAAATGCATTCCTAATATCCTTCAAACTGGGAAAGATCTGTCAACTTACTGATGCGGGCTTTTGTTGCACGTAGATTTAGTTTGGAGTTCAATAAAAAAAATTGGAGTAGCCTATTAATTAATTTCTGTGGCCATATTTGTATAAGCTGATCCTAATAAATTGGTTACTTTCTACTTTATTTTGCTTAATATGAATTTTAAGGAGCTTGCATTAATTATCGTTGCTGATGAACTGTATACAAAGCAAACACTTACCTATAAGAATCGGGTGGGACCATTGGATACTTGCAAGGTGCGAAGGGGGAATGATGCGGAGCGAATCCGGAGGATTGGGAATAAAACAATCCGCCAGCGGAAGGGGCACCAGCAGCTACCCCAGAGGGTGATGGATGTTGCTGAGATCCGACTCCCATCCCCCCTCCAGTCGAAGACATAGGATGACTCTGAAGAATTTGTTGATGATGAAGGTGCTGTTGACCAGTCATGGTAAGGCCTGCCCCGGTCAGTTGCTGTTGCTGCAGTTGCTGCTGATGTTGCTGTTGGGCAATCGCTGCGGCCGCTACGGCTGATTGCTGTTGCTGACTTAAGATAGAAGCGGCGGAGGATGAAGCAATCAACGGAGACCCTGTACCCGCATTTACGCTGTAACTACTAGGGTAATTTTGTTGGATAGACCGAGGTTGGGGCATCGATATCGATCCTCCGATTGACGTTGAAGGTTGCTGAGAAGATTTGTACGGTTGGTGGAGGATTTGCCCAGACTTATCAGATTTGTGGTGATGACTACTGCCACCACTACCAGTTCCACTAGTGTGACCGTGGGCGTGGGAGGAGGTTGACGTGGAAGTAGATGCGGAGGAGGACGACTTTCTACTGGCTTTGGAACTTGAGGAATGAGATACTGTGTGCACATTTGATGTTGGAGGATGAGTCTGATATGTCACTTTTAGATCCGGGGGTAATTTCACCGTTTCAGGAAGGAGACCTATTGGTACTGATTTGTGGGGTTCTATCAAAGGCCCTGCTGGTTGGTATACTGTTCCTGGAAGTTATAAAAATTATATATCATACGACTGTATTCAATACGAACTGTTTACTTATTCGGTTAAAAGATTTAGCTACCCTAAATTACATTATCTCTTATCGAGTCCTTCTCGACGTGAGCATAGCTGGCTCAACTCACGGTATAGAAAGAGCAATTTGGAAACTAATTTAATCCTACTACTTTCCTTATCACTCTTGGTAGTATTACACGATTCAAATTTAAATTGAGAGTTGTTAGAAGATCACAAATAGCCAGTGAAGTGACTTTATGGGAATACAGAATACCTCAATACCTCATCTGAGAAGCATTCTTCAAGGACACCCGTAACCTAGTAAGCTTAACTGCACATTAATCATGATCATAATCCAACTCTTCATCTTCTCTAGACTCTACTCGACTCAAGGACGATGAAAGGAAGGTTCGCCGTTACACTGGAAGGCTTTTAAGTGCAAATAGATCAATAAATAGCCAAATGTCTATCGACCTTGAACTTAGATACCTTCAAGAACAGAATATGTTCCTGTTTTGTAGATGAGAGATAGATTGTAGAGATGGACAAACTGCATGAAAGTGTCAAATGGTGAGTTGGCTTTTGATCTGAATCATTTCTCTCTTCTCTATCACGATCACATATTAAGACTTTAACGCATTTGCATCCTTGATCGTTCATGCTAACATAGTTTATTGCAAAATATTTAATCTAATGTAACGATTTCCAAGAGTAAAAATCATCAAACGCTATCTTGTTACATGATTTCTAGAGTTTCAGTAATGAAAGAAATTACAAGAAGAAGCATTTTCATGACAGCTATTAATTTGGTATTACTACATCTCATATGCAAAGCATGATAAAACTGATTTTGGCTGAGGAGAAAGAGATTTTGCTGTCTAGCGTCTAAAACTATAAACGATCTTAAGAAACGCAAGGCCAGCAGGAATAATCCGATGGCTTGCCGTTATGAGATGAAATATTAATGCAAAATCTTGACTGGATATGAGTAATTATAACTTACCGAAATGAGCAACAGGTGTTGATGATGATTTCCTCTCTTTGACTTGACTTCCAGCACTCTTGTGTTTAAAATTAGTTTGTGATTGATGACTCTCATGCTCTACTTGCACTCCAGAATCCTGCAAAACAAAGCACAAATCGTTATAACTCATTAATAACCCATCCAATTAATTCTACATGCTAGACTAAGGCCTATAAAACTGCAGCACTCTCTACAAGCCTAGGTACCCAATATGTGTACATATCTTTTAACACTTAATGTCATCATTGTCCATTACATTTTAAATCACTTACTCCGTAACCTTCTCAACTTAACCAATTAAAATAACACCTTACTACACCAACATATAAGCCAGGAATGGTTTGGCTGAACACAGGATACACTTCTTTAACTGGATCGAATAAAAACTGCATTGCCGATAAACACTTCATTCAAACTACCGAATAGTAAATGTAATTATACTCATTTATAATACGGTCAGATACAAGGATCAAGAGGAACACCCTTTCTTCGAAATTTAAATATTCAAACCCTCTTAATCCTTCAGCTCATTACGCATTTCAAAGAGTAAATCCCACCATCTCGGTACTAAAATCTACAAGCAACCTTTACTCCGAAATAACAATGAAATCTCAAGAAAGTAAATCTTCCAAAGTAAACTTAACTACAGAGAGAAATAACTTTCTCTCTCGCTAAACAACCGGAGCATAGTCCCTTCATTATTTACAACTTGCAGAAGTAAAAGTCCACCAACGTTGTCTAAAGTCTTTAGAAAGATTTCATCAAATTAGCCCTCAAACAGTGTCAGCTCTCCTTTCACTCAACTTTCCTTCACTTTCTACAGGATATGAACTCAGTTGTGCCGTCTACCCTGCCAACTTTCATCCGTTGAAGAGAAAGTAACTTTATACCGCCCTGTAAATCACTTACATAATAATATTCACGCTTCCTCCCTTTTGTCCAAGTCCATGGGAAGTAAAATAGGTAATAAAATAAAATAAAGCCTTGTTAGGCTAGATAGAAAGTAGATTGGACTGCGAATAACCGAGTTACCATTACTACTGGCTACTGGACCTGGCAATGAGTTCGGGGTAGGAAAGTTTCCTCACGCGTCTCAGCCCGTGTAAATCTCCTCTCTGACCAGTCAAAGTGGAAATCCTCATCACGTCAACTGCATCCTTATACTAAACCAACCAAACCACTAAAACTACTGCCAGTATTTGTATAAATTGGTATAAAAACGGTGAAAGTTATTATAGGAAAGCTTGAGCAAGTTCAAACCCATTTCCACAACTCGTCAGCCCTTCACTACACAGTCCACACCTCAGTTGATTACCCTTCTTTCTCTGATATTGGAGAAAATAAACAAACTTTTCCCCAAAATGAAGCGATGGGATTAATCAACTGCATTCAAAAACTGGTTATTTGTTCTTTTATCATCATACCATGCAAGCAGAGTAATAATAGCTAAAGGATTTTGGTGGAATACGGAATAACTCACGGAATTATAACATATGAAACCTTGTGGTAGTGGCATACGCCTTTTGCAAGTGCCTTTTAAAGGTTGTTGAGCATTTATTTGGAGTGCATGATTGTGCGACAACAATACAACAAAATCAAATGGTAAAGGGTTCAAAGCACGAGTACAAAACAACTCAATGGTACCAATAGCTCGGATGTCATTTGAACTGAAGAGCTTGTTGACATATTGACTTGAGCTTAATCAAGCCTTCTTCTAAATGCGTTCAATGCTATAGTATACCTTTTTAAATACCATTTCATTCCACAGACCTCAGCAAGTACAGACCAGTTGGACGTCTACCATTTTTAGACTGTTCTCTTGCCTTTAGAAATGTCAAAAAATAAATAAATAAATCGGCCTTATGTTTGCACTACCAAAGCTGTTTTATTTTGGGGCTTAAGTTAAAACACTAAGTCCCATAAAACAGTCTCAAGCAAACCTTTGATTTCTACATGAAAAACTACATTTCTTCTTCACCAGAACAACTCTGAATTCTAATCCGAGTGACAATTAATACAGCTGTAGTACATTAAAGTTTAACACTGCTAATGAAGGCATAAACCCCATTTTCTCCGGAAATCCTTTTTTATAGGACAGCAGACGTCTAAAATAAAAATCCCATTAATATTTCCACTTCAAAACTACACCTAAGGGAGTACTTAAGTCCCACTTGCCTACTCATTAATAAATAAGCTATTTACGTTGCTAATAAACTCTCGGGAGATTGAAACCATCTTTTTTATTGCACTGTGGTTCATGTACGCCTGCCTATCTGTAGGAAAGTAGTTTCCAATTATCCCAAATTACTTTAAACCTGTCCATATGCTACTGTAGACTATCAAAATGTGTACAGATTACAGAATATTTAACCGCTTTCCTGTCTTTTTCATTGCAAATCTAATCCGACACATTACAAAAGAACTCCCCGGAAATGATATTCACGTGCTTATTTATGAAATGTTAGTAAATAAATGCCTAAAACTTAATAGCAAAACGCTTTATTTTATTTCTACGAACATAGATGCCTGCGCAAAATTATGAACATCATAAAACGCTTTAAAGAATAAGAATGTCCTCTTAGATTACATTCTCATACAAAATTGGCAACTCCCACTTACCAAGCACAGTTAAGTAGAGTGTTAAAATCCTCACAACATAGTAAAAGATTTAGAAATAAACCAAATAGCACCTCCGTATAATTTTACGTTGCACGTTTGTAGTAAATAAAGAAACTGTAAGCTTTAACTAGAATCGCCCAATAAAAGAAATACATACGTTCAGGCCGTCATACTTGTCATAAACTTTCTTCCTGTTTAAGACTTTTACACATACATGGGAACTTCTTCTTGGAGGCCCTTTTATAACCCTAATTCCTTTCCCATAAACCTAAAAGTTTATACCAATCAAATTAAAGAGTAAATCTTCTTCCCGTGTGTAATAAAGGTGTTAGAGTAGAAAGAAGGTTGCACGATGCAGATAATTCTAAATTGCCTTTCATATTACTGTTTATTGAACATTAATCGCTTGGAAGATATTTTTCATCAAAGTGTAATCTATCCATTTCTTATGTAAGCAAGTAATACCATACTTGATACGGAAATACGTCTTGTCATAACAATTTTAATGACTTGCAACAGACAAAACAAATCAGAGATGTGTGCGATATTACTGCGGCCGTCGTTGTAACAAGATCTGATGGTCTCCTGTCTCGTTCTGGAAATTTTATTACTTTTCAGTCTATGTAGGGGCTCCATAAAATTCCCCATTTACCTTAAAGACTACCGTAAAGAATTATCTGCGATCTGCCTTTCTTTCTGCCGTTGGCAAAATATTCCTAGTGCAATTAATCACCCCGGCAAATAACGAGCTTGGAAAGACAGCATCAGATGTTCCTCGCTTTCTCTATATAAAACGCGGCCTATTTCCTACTGCTATTAGTACAGAAGCCGTCTATTTCCCGTAATTTACGATAAATAATTTACCCATTTAATAATATCTTCAATAAATATTCAACTAATATACCATCGCGTCTGTATATTTTACAACAAAAGTCTCCATCCCCAACATGAAATGATTTTCTATACTCTTCTGATCTTATGCT
Source organism: Hydroisotoma schaefferi (assembly GCA_034682405.1). Lineage (NCBI taxonomy): Eukaryota > Metazoa > Arthropoda > Collembola > Entomobryomorpha > Isotomidae > Hydroisotoma > Hydroisotoma schaefferi. The sequence goes on along the minus strand of JAQFZX010000556.1, from coordinate 30,256 downwards.
AATGTGCATTCCACATTCCACTGAAACTATACAGATTTCAAGCTCTTGGAACATTAGCTGTTGGCTTGTACCGTATCGCTCTACCTAGATCAACCAACATAACATATCACTCTCTCTCTCTCGCCAAAGTATACACATCATGTGTAATGCAGCCCATCATAAAGCCATTAGTTGAACATAGTAGCTGCCGCGTAGCTACGTGCTCATGACAAAAAGTAGAGTAGCTTTTTTGACTCCATCTGAACTAAAGTAGCTATATTTTTTACCATCTACCAACTACCAAAACCAAGTAGACCACACCATCAACCATTGATTAAACTGCTTCGCTGCATATATTTACTATTACCCATGTACAACATAACGTAGCACTTGTAAGGCTTCGCTTGCCTTGTCCTAATTTCAATTACCGCATGCTCTTTCAAACCTTGCCTGACGTACATTGAGTGTTTTGAATGCAGATTTGTTCCCTATGATACTTCATTCAAATAAAAACTATTCCATCCATCATGGAATACAAACCAAAGTTAACAAATCGATGTCACACTCGTTCGTAGCAAATCTCATTCGTATTGCATTCAACGAGTTAATTCGCACTCCATTTGAAACTATTCTTCAGTCGAAAAGCTGTGGCAGAAATCTGAAAAATATTACCTACTAAATGAACACTAGTAAAACAATCTATTCAGAAAAAACTACCCTCAAATCAAATCTTACAATTTTATTCAAAAATTATATCACAAAGAAGTTTAAAAGGGACACTTGTATTATATTTTCAATTCTGGTAAGTCAATTACGGTATGAAAGTAAAAAATATGCCCGTTATCCATTAATACTGCACTTTACACTTTCATTTACATACAATAAATGCACACAAACCTTAAAAGGATCTTTCCCTTTCCAAAGTCCCAGATAATGGTTAAGGACGCGGTTTATGCCATAAATAGATGTGGGAGAGGATAAGGATAAACATGAGGATTTATTGACATTGAATTACCCAGCCGAAGGATCAATACAACTGACTTGACTGCTGACATTCATGGAGGAAGGGTGGAAGGGATCGACAAGAAGGAAGTAAAAGCCCAAAGTTCTTAAAAAATACATATGCCATCATCTCCTAAAAACTTCACTTGGTGGTGGGTACTTTTACATCCTTCTCAAGCATACCCGTCCGAAACTTATGGTAATGCTTATGCACAATCCTGCTAGATTTATGCATCTTGTACAAATATACCGTAAAGCAAGAGAACAAGAAAGAGAGCTTCCAGGATAGAAATCCATCTTGAAAACATTCAAATTACACAGCACATCCTAAATTGCCATCCAGCGAATCCACCCCCAATATTGCTCAGCATAAATCAACAACACTTCCAAAGGCTATAAAACTCAAAAGAATTCTGGTTTTAAAAGTTTAAAGAAAGTCACCAACTTTCACCTCTCATAAACTTGTACAAAATAAACTAAACAACCTACAACTTCTAGATGACCCGACCCTTGTCCTTATTTCTTACAAGTGGAAGAAAACTTTACCCATCTTGTCCCATCCCAAATTACTCTTCTGCCAAGCTAAAATACCCATGCATCATAAACCTTTCCCTAAATAAAACCCTCTTATTTACCTATTGTCATAATTCCTAGAAATGTATAGGACCGAGTGGGTGAAAACAGAACTTTCTCCCCAAGCAATATTTTACTTAAGTCAACTTTACTCAACCACTTCCTCCTACAACTTTCTATATGAAACAACAAAACCTTCCAAGTTGCAACCCACAAAAGACAAAACCAACCATCATTTAAATATAAATATCCACTAAAATGTACATGCTCGATCCTCATGAAATCCTTCTGTACCTCCTTATAAATCTTTCTTGGTATTTTACATTTTACACCTCCACAACTTTATTACCCTTACCTTCCTCCCACCCACCAGCTTTATCATAATATCAACCACCCTTTTGTATATAAACCGTTTACATTATATTCCATGAATAACTTAACGATGAGTACTACTCCTACAACGTGTGGTTTAGGTTTACATACATTCTCATTTGAGTCTTCTTCATTTCCATTTATTCTCTCTTCCCCTTGACACTTCTCACTTTGTTGTATATTATTATTACTCCCGGCTTCCAAAACTGGCTCCCCTTTATCACCGCTGCTCCTGCTAGTACTACTGTTACTAGGATCACTATCACTGCCACCATCAATCCCTACGGGATTCGTCAATTTACCACCAATGTTTCCACAATTTTTACCAGTTCTAGCCACCACTTCTGTCACTACTACTTCTTCTTCCTGGCAGTCAGCTCCAGTACTTTTGTAGCTATTCGTATCAATACTATCCGACTTATCACAATTCGCCTTGACTTTCTCCACCCTTTTGACAACTTTCACTACAGCTTTTCCATCGCTTTCCCCTTTGTATGGATCTTTAGCTAGAATGGGTGTCAAAGTGATAGCGGTCGCAGTTTTAGTTGTAGAATTCGATTCTTTGATATCTTCAATATTTCTACTACTACCGGAAGTAGACGAATCCTGTATTTTCACCGGAGGTACAACCGGTGAATTTGTAGCGTACTCGAATATATTCCTTTTATTTGTGCTATTGCTACGTTTATTTATTCTCCTGCTACATTTATTATTTCCTACTTTCTCCCTCGTAGTACCACGACTGCTATTAGTAGTAGTGGTAGTAGTACTGTCATTACTGTCCTGAGACTGCTTATTGTCCTCTTCGAGGCTTAGGTCGGAGATGGAGGTGTTTAAACTACTCCCAATCTCAGTGATTGTCGAAGGGCGGACGCTCATTGAAGCACCTTCGACCCAATAGCTAAATATCTGTAGCTGACCCTTGGACTGGGCCGTCAGTTCTGCAGCCATGGCTTTCCCGTCTACCATCATCTCAACTGCGATCCTGATCTTAATCCCGATCAAGAGAGGAAAAGATGTGGAAGATTCTCTAGCACAAACATTAACTCTCAATATTGAAGAAAGGTTGGAAGGGGAGACTTTCTTGATATAAGACGCACAGCAGTACACAATAAAATGCCTCAACTGGATGGAATAAGGAAGAGGGAAATAATACTCTCAATTATCTCTCTTTCCTTCCTAAGTAAGTCGTGACTTCAAGCTTTATTTTTACTTGGGCTTGCTGCTGCTGCGATAGCGAGTAAAAAACACTTTTATGTACCCACATTGTGTATCTTTCACATTTAACATTCAGTTCAGGGCCTGAGTCAGATATGATATTGTTTGGGTTATGATACTGTGTAGTAACTTCTGCTATCCTCCTCTACTCCTGCTGACTTTTCTGGCTGTTGTTTGATGAGCACAATTTCAAGAACATGCCTTCTTTTTGCCCGTCTGTTATAAAATTCTAGACTCAGTAGATACAAGGAGGGATCCACTTTAGACAGTTTTAAGTAACGGAGAAAAAAACATAGTCCAACTAAATCGTCGTTTGATCTCTCCCCTCTTATTAGAGAACATCCGTACTACTAATACTAGGCTTAAATTGCTCCCTTTCCCGTCCGTATTTTTTTCACCGTAAACTGACACTTCTAGGTAGCTAATATTATATGCATGTTTTAAAACTTATTAGACTCTTTATTTAGTAGTTTGTATGCAAAACTACACCAAGCTATTGTTCGGCTAATAAGTAAGTTTTAACAGTAGAGTTCCTCCAAAAAAATACTCTATCCCTTCTCATTATCATACTTGAGAAAGTCTTTCTCTCTCAGACTGAATATAAAGCAGTATTAATGAACTCAATCACAACAAAACCCTACTCGCTCGCTGGCTATTTCCCAAGTAAGTAAAGCACTATCTTGCTTTTTTAATGAAGGGGTTGATCATTACTTTTTACTTTATGGATGGAGGATTGCAGCAATGAATGAACTCTGTCCGGATGGATATCATTACTCTTTAATTAGGACCCTTTCAATCCAAAAAGGATGGATTAAAGCCTTCTTTCCTCTTGATAAGAAAACTTATCTCGGTTAAGATTATCTCCTGAATGGTTGATTACGATTTTTACGACGATTTCACTTCTTAGACTGCCAAACATATTCTCCATCCAATGAAACACTTTTCTTAGCTCAAAGTCTGTAAAGTTAGTAGAGTAAACTATATCCTAATCCTCGACTTTTATAACAAGTCTAAAGTAAGTTTTACGTGGAAAAAAGTTATTAACGTATAACAATTATTGATTACTATTACGTAAATTGCAGTGACAATCTAAACAATTGTACTGTTTATAAATGGAAATGAAACAATAACTGTTTTTATTTTACTGTGAATTGTTTGTAATCCGACGGAGTATTATATTACACACAGCCACAGCTTTTAAAACCTTAAGCATTTCTCAACGTTATGTATTTTTTGAATTTAAGCTTGTTGCTGCAATCATGCACTGCAACATCATTCTACTGTCACTGTAATGCTTCAGTTACTTCTGCCAAGGAAATTTAGCACTAAATTCCTACCTCAGCTTATTCTGTCTTTCGTTTCATTTAACCATTACTTATATTGAATACACACACACAATATAAATCTTTTATCATCATTCATTGCATTACACTGGCATACATAAACTGATATAAAACACCAACACCAGCAGAACCAGCACAACAACTACTATCAGAAAGGTCGGACTTCGCCCCTTTATTGTTTACAGTATACAAAGTATTGCATTACTTTGGGCACGTTAAGTTCACAGAAGAACACAACAGACAGAGAATAATGTAGATGAATAAGTAGAGTTTTTTTTACATCTGATCGTCGTACACAGAGAAACTAAACGAGTAGAATGTTATACTCTCGTCATACAATGAATTGAATACTGAGGAAGAGATGGGAAAGCTCCTCCTGCTTATTCTGTTGTGATGCGATGAAATGTGCTGCAATCCAATGTCTGTCTGTCTTTCTACTTTAATATTACTCCTTTAGCCATGTTATGTTATCCTGCTATACTTTAGCTGACACAGGAAACCAAGTAAAAATTGTCAGGTCGAGTTCCGCTCAAGTTATTGTATTATAAATTTCACTAGGATAACTTACAACCTCTTTATGACCAAGTTTCCCCAATTTATGGAATGTAGTAGCTGTAGTTAGCTAGGTTAGCTTTTTCTTGTAGTGCGATTTGTCATGCCCATGTTTATAAACATTAGCCTTATGATTTCATTCAGCATGATATTTTTATAACAAGTTATTTTCCAAGCTTCATGTAAAGGCATAAACGTTTCTCTGGTCGTATACACTTGAAGTTCAGGAAGTAAGCCTCCAAAGTTTACTATGTTGAATTTAATACAGTGCAGATACCGATTGTCCTAATACCACTAAACACCGGTGATACTTCTCACTGTCTATCTGATGGCGGATGCAATCTTTGTAAAAACGGAGACAATTCCCGTTGCACAATAATAACAAACCAAAACCAAACCACCCTTCTTAGTCTTCTTGCTTGAGCTTATTATTATTACAATGCATTTACATTTACACCCCTTCTTTTTCCTTTAAACTTGCAACTCCCTTTAGTAAAGGTTTCAGCCAACTTCTTATTGCTCTCTATTCTACGTGCAATCTCTTCCTACTCTTAACTTTCATATCCTGCGTTTCGCATCACAAGAACCCACTACTGCTAACTACTAACTGGTTGGTAGTGTATTATATTATACCATGCCGAAACCAATCTCTCTCTCTCTCATGCAACGCACCCAGTAATAGAGAGGAAGGGTTGAGAACTGAGACTGAAGAAACTTTCAACAACGTTCACTTACTCAGTGCAAACCAGCAAGTAACCAACACTTGCTTAAAAGTAAGTGAATGTTAGAATGTTGCTGGTTATGTTACGGTCTTACTCTGTGAGCACTACTTTTGCTCAGATCCCTACTACTACTACTGTACTGTCTGTCTTGACTGTAAGTGAAGAAGACCAAGTGAGTGTGAGATGAGATCAGTCACATCGCTTGCTTGAGAGTTCTTTCTAAGATCCGTGTAACTCCCACTACGTTTTGTTCCGATATGTTGGCTGCTGGCATGAATCTCAAAATCTTTTCAAGGAGCTTTTCCTCTACTGCTCATATAACTCCCAGTTAGTAATGTAGTATCCTAAATCCAATAGTTGGGGTAAAAAACTCCAAGAACTAGCCAAGATACTGGGAGACTAGCGATGAAAAAAAGAGTCTGTAACATCAATACAAAACCTTGCGAACACGATGATGATTCTTCTTCGATACTAAATTCAAAGTTTCTCTCTAATATAATATCGCCAGTAAGTAAGAGCTGCTCAAGCCTTGTCTTTTTCTAGTTCAAAGGCTGGGCTAGATCTGGCCGAATAACGAACCAAACCAACGCAAAGTATGGCAAGAACTGGCTAGTAGTCCTATGAAACTTTTGCATGCAACAACTTCACATGTACTCTGGATGGAAGATATGGTTAAATTCTAACTCCTTCCTGTCCTCCGATGCCGATGATAGAGGAAAGCATTAGAGTAGACTTATAAATGCCGATGCAATGAAACTAACCAACCACCAAAACGTCTATTGTGGGACTACAGAAGAGACTTAGGAAGGAGTTGAGAAAAAACTACACCGGGGTGTAAATACTCATAAGGTTGAAATCATACATGATAAAGCATTCCCATTACCACCACGCACACATACACAAGACAGTTTCAAAAGGTCGGGTTAGATAGATGGATGGATAGAAATATCCTTACACCTTTTCATAGTCGGGAGTAGCTGCTAAAAATTATAGCAAGTACGCAGGGACAAGTTACCTCGTATGTAAGCTGCTATGTATAAAACTGCTATGTAAGTAAAGCTAAAAGTAAAGTAAGGGAAGGGAAGGGGGGAGAAGTTGGGTATGTTTTAACGGGTGAGAGAGAGCGAATGAATTTTTAGAGGGGAAAGGTCTATCTCTGTCTTCTTCACCTTGTTTCTTTCTCTTCTTCTAAAGATTCCCTTCTTTCTTGGGGTTCTTCCTTTCTTTGGAAATAAAAGGGGATGGATGGAAAATAATAAGGATGACTGGTTGTAAATTGTGATCCTGAACTTATCGAGATTTCTCTAGAGTACAGAATGAATCCAGTATCAGTACCAAGAATTATTAAATCTACTTGAATTACGGCCCGGGTTTTTATTGAATCCGGAGGATTATTGGGAACAATTTTAATTAAGCATTGGGCTACTATTTGAAAAGGACTGTACGGTATATGGTAGCTGATCGAAAACTGGAGAAAACAAATAGGCATGAGTAACTTTCAAGTTTATTCGTTTGACGTCGAGAATATTGGTTTTAGAGTTAAAATTATTAATTTATAGTAGATAGTAAACTCCTCGCTAAAGAATTTATTCTACTGAAAATCAGTAAGTAAGTCCTACTACTGAGACTGTACAACTTTAAAACTTACACTCCTAAAATAAATCTAAACATTCGCAAAACATCATCATTCTAATCCATTTCTCATAGTCTCATCTTTATTTCTAGTTCCTTCCAGTGAAATAAATCTCCCCGTACAATTATTAATAACCCAATATCTTGCAATCAAACAAAAGCAAGAATGAACCCTCCTAAATTCCCACCGGTTGGCTGTCAAACCTACCTAACAAAATGAATAAATGAAGATAACACAAAAGTAACGATAACTAAATTTACAGTTTCTCTTCTTGTTCGTGTTTGGCAAGCGAGTAGGATCAAAATCCCAGGGAATTTTCACCCCTAAAGACCACTTACTTCCCACTTCCACAACTTCTTCATGCATCATATGCCATGTCATGCTAAGTCATACAGAGAAGTGCCCGTCTGTACATAATATTCCCCACAGGGTTAAATTAATGATCATCAGATCAATCTCATTCTATCACGACCATGCTGATGATAAAAGTGAAGAGCCCAAGATAGAATTAAAGTGCGAGAGGCGAGAGACAGAGATTGGGGAGGAGTTTTATCACAGCAGTATAGAAGCATTCATGAGATGACTATGCCAACCAACCACTTCCCTTTCAAATTACTCGTTTTGTTCCTTATATAAAACTCCAACAGAGATTTCTGTGCCTTTTTAGTTGCTTCGTGAAGCTCTTTTCTCATATCGTTTTTTAACCTGCACAAAATCGCATGGCAAAGATTACTGGTAAAAAGCAACAGCCCTACTTCTACTTCCACAACATCACAGCAACCACCACTACACTTATACTCTAGTACTGTTAAGCTAACTAACTTTACTTCATCTATCCATTTCCCTCATATTCTCAATGTCTAACTCTTACTGTTGTAGTAGTGGTGGTTGTAATACTGACGAGCTGTAGAAGTAGTGTAGTTTCAAGCAACTATTAGTATTGCTGGTTGGGTTGGAGTGTTTTTAGTATGGGACATGGGATGCTGCAAAAAAGGTCAATAATCTCACTGAAAAAGTGATCACGTCCTTAGATACTAGGCAAGGAAGACGATACATGTACGATTAAGTAAGGATGAAATGAAATGAAAGTACTGCTAGATGTATTGAGAACTCATAACGAGAAGAAGGGGTTTTTTAACTTTTAAACCCCAATCACCAATCTGTAGATTGATCATTAATCATTGGTCCTTCTTCGGTGTAATTTTTAACGTATTAAATGTAGTGATATTTATATAAATAGACTTTTCATTTACTTTACCAATTTACACATTAGTTCACACTCCTTTCTCTTTTTATCTTGGGAGGGAGTAAGGATTCTGATTTATTAATGCAAGCAAAGGAAACTAGCTGTATGCAAAAACTTAGACCGAAACCCGTTTAAATTGTCCTTAAAATAGTTTTTTTTAAAATCAAGTTAATTTTGAACTATAACACTTCATCCTTTCAACAACCGGAACATCTCAATTGACTACATCCATAAATACTTTATGAAGTTTTAACTTCTGCTTAACTTCTACCAGCACATTTCATCCACGTCCTTCTTTTCCTAATAAACTTCGTTAAAAGTAACAAACTTTTCAGTAAGTTAATCTAAATTCTAAAATATTTCATACTAACATCATCACACTCTGCATGTGTCCTTCTAATCCAGTCTAACGATATTCTATTAATAAACGAAATAAGCAAGTCTATTCCAGCAGACTGTTGCGTTGTCAAAATAATAATATAAACCTATAATTTTCCTTTCCTTCTTTTGTGAACGAAGTTGGTGAAGAAATTCTCCCAAGACTACAAATCTACTTTAATGTGGAATGAACCATAAGGCATCAGAAATTGTCGCATTCAACTCCGTTCCACGTTGAGAATAGGTAGCAAGTTCAGAAGATAACTATAACTGCTGACTGTCACTGTACGTAGTTGAAGTTTACATTTACAATATTACAATGCTGCTTGCTGATGCTAGGAAATAGAGAAGTTAAGACCATATTCATTTTTAAGGCATAAGTTGTAGTATAATGCCAGTGCCAACAAATACCTCCAACCCTTTGCCTTCCTTTCCCCTTCTCATAATAACGTCACCTTAATTTTTATCATCACAACCCAGTTCTTGGATCCGCCTGTAGAAAATATATAACTTGTTTAACTTCATTTTATCTTTTATTGTTTAAACAACTACTACCCTATTACGTTCTGATCTTTTACTTGGCAACTTATTGTTACCGTTCGTTGAATTGTAATTGTGCTCATTCATATAGGATGGAGAAAACATGGCACAAATAGATATAAAACTTTATTATACTCGTATTACAGATAGTAGTTATTTTTGTCAAAGTATTTCCACATTCCACAAAGAATAAGGAAATCCCATTATACTCTGACAAGTTCACTTACTTCATATTCAAAGTAACTGCCTACCTCCCTCCTGCTCGTAACACAGTCTCGTCTATTTCATATTTGAAACAAGGAAAGAAAGAAACAAGAGATAGAATAACAAGAATAATAAAACATAAATATGAAATATCCTTCATTCGCTCGTGTAGTTTAATTTAACGATAAAATCTCCCACAAAACCATATGCCCGCTGCCCTACACGGGCAAATATTACTGTTTACAGTTCAATCTCGGTCTAGAACAATGCTTTAAAGAGCCTCTAACTTGTAAAACAAGATTGGAGTGGAGATTTAAGACAATTTACGCATTTGACAGACGGTTTTGTTCTTAGCCAAGGTATTTCATGGGTTATTTTTTGTAGAAAAGAGTTTATATATTCTGCTAAGGCGTGTGTTACTCACTTACATCACTACGTTATAGATGCATGACCTGTTCTTTTTTATATTTTTGAATAATATTCTTCCGGGTAAGCACACCTTAGGAAGAACTACTTTAAATTAAAAAAATTAAACCAAACCTGACAGAATTAAGCAGTACAAAACCATAACTTTTATCATCATTTTATCCAATCTTTTTGGTTAATCTCAACAAAAGAAGACGCATAATATACAAATCCATCAAAATCGACTAGCAAACAGCCCTTTCCCTCTTAATAAATGAGTTAAACCCAGAAACCATTAAAAATAGAATAAATCATTTACACCACTTACCGATTCTCCTATCAAACTGACTTTAAGTCTTTCATACCTCAATATTCCGACTCTTATTACCAAAAAAATAAATGAGAAAAAACCTTGGTCGATTTGCAAAGTGATTTCTTTTCATGTTGTTTCCTCATTGAAAACTTCCCCTAGAGAATCTTTCTTCAACTTTCCTCTACCTTGAAAATAAATACCTCCTTAAACCTTCCACTTACATACTCCACGTACCCAAATACACCATATCCGCATCCATAAAGTTCACTCATACTTTTAATCCCATAGTCAACCAAACAATTTAGACTTAAGCCCAAAAAGCGGTCCCTATTTAGTACGTACAAGTTGGTGGAAGTTTATCAAGTGAAAAAGCCATGTAGTACTTAATACATAGAATAAAAATACCAAAGGGGGATGGTTCGTCCCATCCTCGCATCTTGTCTTTACTCTTCCCCGCTTTAGATCAGAGTAAAGGGTTCATGTTCAATTCATTCTCATCTCCAATCCTTTCTTCCTATAGTTTAACAACTGCTCCTATCCTACTTTAACCTAGTACAGAGCTTAACTCTAGGTATCTTAAGCCCATCTTCTTAAATTCTGTTTAAAGGGATGTCGCTTGCTCTAAGTGTCTTTAAAAAAATGGTACCAAGAAAGTTCCAGCAGCAACCAGCCGTACCTCTTTAAATTCTTTCTATTCTTCTCTCTCTTAAATTCAAACCCGACTTCTTTCTTTTTCACCCACACAACGTCTCTTTTACAACCGTACGAAATATGTATAACTCATAAGGAATGCCAATACATAATGCTAGTATAGTAGTAGTAGTAATAGTAGTAGTAATAGTAGTAGTAGTAGTAGTAGTAGTAGTAGTATAATTTAGTTGCCCGTGCATATCCCTGATACACTATTATATTATACAATACGTGAAAACAAATTTCAAATGCCTCCTCCACCCACAAGTTAAACCTCATTCTTTCTAATAATCCAGAGATAGACATTCGAATTGTATGTTCCGCTACGTCATCATCCACGGTTTCTACCCATCTTTCGTTGTTATACAGGCAGAACAGAGCTTAGCAACTTTTAAAATACAATCCACCCTTTATAACTAACTTTATTTCAGTGCTACATTATATAAACCGGAGGAACTTTACAAAAATCATCAGCCCCCACTTCTACCACTACTACTCGTCCAACAAAGGCCCATCCTACACCTCCCCGATACGGTTAAATAAAACTCTATTAAATAGCATTACACGTTGTACCTACCTAACTTAATACAGCTACTCTCTTCTACTGTATGTCCTACCTAGTGAACCCACAGGACAGTGTTGTAATTTGCATGCACTATATCATAATTTACCTGTGCTCTGCTCTGTGGAGAAAAGTAAAGCAACTTAGTTTTACCAGGGTAAAAAAAAGCATTTATACTTTGCAGAGGACTTTATTCAACCTGCCTGACTGAGTATAATAATATTTTCCACTTCCATCCGATCCTCAACTATTTTCTGTATTGCATTGCATTCTACTGCGGTTATTACCGTGGAATAATGATACGAATCCTTCTTATCTCCTTCCTATCAAGCAATGCTAATGCTTTCCTGTTTTGTTCGTCTCTCCTGCCTCTCTCTCTCTCTCTCCTACTTAAGCATACTTTTTGGCTGCTAAGAACCTGCTGTTGCTTCAGGCTCGTTAGTAGCATCATTACGTACTAGTACTTTCGTTACTTCGGTACAAAGCATTAGTTCAGAACATACGTACATAGTTACTCGAGCTCGGCTGCTGAGGAAAAAAGTTAAGAAGTTAAAAAAACCAGCTAGCTTTTGCTGGGATGACCGGCAATGAATCGCATTGTATTGTAATTGTACTGTATGTAGGGGAACGAACCTTTTGAACGTCTCGAGTCCTCCTCACCTTCTTTTTTCAACACTTTTCTTCAGCTACCTTCTTACTTGCTTATATAAGATGACTGACTGAATGTCTACTGTGAATGTGATGTCGTCGAAAGCACGTAAAAGTAGTGACTTGGTTCGTTAAAATGGGTTTATGCCGCTTAGATTTAGTTAGATCTGGACCTGCCTATGATGTTTCACAGAACGGGAAAGAGAAGATTCCATCATGTTAATCCTAAGTATTCGTTTGCTTTTTGCTATACAAACCAAGGAAAATTTAAGTATTAAATCGACGGATAAAATAAATATGAGAATGAGGATGACCGGGCCGAGACCATTCATTTATGCTACATCAGTCGAGTTGAACTCTGTCTCTAGTGCTTTTAGATAGAAATCTCTAAACCATATTTTAACTTTAATACTTGCTAGCAGAAGAGCAACTGGTTTCTGGTAAAAAGTATTAAAACCTTTCATGCAGGAAGGAGGGTAATTGTAAGGACTGTCCGACATGTTAGGTACTTGCGCTCAGGTTTTTGCTTAGGTACAGAGGATGAATCGCTTTGCACTTGCTTCAGAGCCTTTGAGGATTAACAATTAACATTAGTTAGACTGATGTATGACAGATTTTTCGGGGAAAGGATTTACTTTTTTGGGCGATGAAAGTGTAAAAACAGCTTTAACTTTCAGTGAGTACATTTACTAATTTTCATTTGCAAGTTTCCTTACAACGTCAATGATAAAATACTGAGTTTAACGAAAATATAGGACGCAATATAGATAAATTATGCAGTGGTTCAGATTCAGACGGAATACTTAAATCATATTAATTCGACTCGAAACTCTCCACATATTTGGAACCTGTAATAAAAAATAATTAGACAAAAAGTCAAATGATGTCAGAAATTATACGAAACAACTTTTAAAACTACAATAAATGTCTGTTTACTCGTTCAAGGATCAATTTTTAATAGTTCTTTCAAAATTACAACCGCATACTCCTGGAAAGGGATAATATTTTTTAATGACAGTCACATTGACTACATTTACTAGATTTGCTTTTCTGTACCCGATTTAACGCCAGGTAATATGCAACCTAAGCCGTTCTTCAAGCAATGCCCTATACTTTCCTATATTTAAGAAGGAATTTACTCAGCCATGGAAGAAGTCAATAAAATTCTTGCTTATTACTCAAACGCTTATTTAATGAATAGCCCCCTTTATAATCTACTCCATTGAAACAGGCACCGTCTATCCCTTTGTTTACTCGAAGGATTAACTAACCCCGGCCGATTATACATACATACATCGCTCTGCTTTCTCCGCTCATGTGCTAAGTAATGCAGTTGTTAAATACCCGAATATAATGACTCTCTTCCTGAAGGTGAAAGTGAATATAAACTTAAGAAGGCCGTACTTAATAGTCTTGTTTCAAGTATTCAATAAAGTTTTGCTCAGGGAAATGTCTCAAGCGAGATCGAAGGAGCGTTTCTCTCCCAATGCCAAAACCGATATTTATACTTTACATCCCTTTCTACGTCTATATCTAGTTCAATGCCGAGATTCAGCCTTGTCTTTCTTGAGCATGCTTATTGCCCGCTTTGTGCCTATTTCGATGTCCTTTTGTAGGTGGATAGATAGGTGGGTGCATCTGTCGTTGTCTGTAAGTAAAATTCTGCTGTCTCGCTCTCTTCAAGGTAACTTCATGCATAATTTTCAGAGCAATCTAATCAAAATCCAATCTTCTTGTCAGCCATGAAGCATTATGTGGATGGAACCGGGACTACTACTATGTGACTGAGTTGGAGAAGGGAAGGGATTGTGCATACTTTCTAAGGCGGGGACAAAAGAGACTGCCAACGAACGAACTCACAATCCGAATGAAGGGAATACATTTATCTTTAGTCAAATTTAATCAAGTCTTGTGTGTTTAGAAGAATCTACTTTAAATGAATGATTTGGTATCGATTATAAAAACTTATGAAATTGTCTGCCTAAGAACTACCACATCATTTAAAAGGGTTCGAGCGAGCACATTACACAAGTAAATCACACTACCTTTAGTCCGAAATGGAAAATTGTCAATAAATAAAACTCGGTAGAAATGAATAATACCGAAACGTCTGAAACGACGAATCTAAATCTACAAATCTACTAGATTAAAATAGACCCGTCTGCTAATTTGTGAACGATGCAAAATTATTCTAATTGATTTAAACTCCTTCGTGATTCAAAAATAAAGCCTGTATCACACATTAACATCGCTATAAGTCCGTCTTAAATAGTCCGATCAGAAAGGCAACAACATGTCTGCCCATACCATACCACAAATCTACTTCATCCATCCCTTGAATCCTACTCTTTCTCTCACGTCTAACCGTACCTAGGTAGGAATCTTTATCTTCTTTTCTATCCCTACTAAAAAACAACCCAACTTTGCTTACCTAGAACGACAGGGAACAAATGAATTCATTTAATTTGATCAGCCCACCTAATCTTAAGCTACTCCACTTCTTACCATGCATAATACCAACCATGGTAAATAGTGAAGACTGAAGAGATAAAACTTCTTAGCTCAACAGAAGCAGCATAAAACAACATGTCATGCCACCATATCAAGAACCTTAAAACTTTCCAATCTACCCTAGAGAGAGAGAGAGACACCCTTTACCTTACTTACTATCTATTCAAGGCCTTAATTTTTTCACCATTACACAGTCCTATCATCAAAAGCTTCTGACTTCTACAGACGGAGAAGAATGTTAAGGTATGGATGGGACAAGAATCACTATTTCCAAATCCAATCCACCTCTCATCATCTATAGCCAACTTGTTCTACGCCCTACAATTCGTCAACTTTCGCTTCACTAATATCATATTATTCCTTCATAATAGCATAACAGCATAAGCATCATCATCATCATATCACCTCTAATGTCTAAGCTTTGGCTTTGGCATCGGGCGTCACATGGCTCTCAAATTACCTTGTCTCTTCGATATGTACATTTGTGCGAGTTTTTTGCGACCGTCAGTCTCACTCACCAGTCACTTCAACAAACATCATGGACTTGATAGAAAACCTTCAGCTTAGCTGATATTATATGGAATCTTTCTTTTGCTAAAGCTAAACCCTTAAGTAATGAATACAAGCTATGCAAAGGCTCCTTTCATGCTGATAGCTTATCTCATAAAAAAAACTTACTCCACGAAAAAATACTAAACCGATGGTGATTGTACGACTACAGACGTGTGGTTCGGTAGTGGTAGTGTTAGCCGAAGAAAAATAAAATCACGGAGATAACCCCAACGATGTGATGCCGATGGTGGCGATGATGATGATGATTATGGGATGTGGAGTTTGCATCGAATGATATTATACAGAAACAGCAGTGTACTGTACGTACTGCTGTAACATTAAACAACCAAGTTTACTCAGTGATATACGGGGTTTGTTTTGTGGGAATAAGCTCAGCATACTTTCCATTACGTACATGTCTAACACTACACTTGAGCCAGTAGTAGCGGAGACAGAAACAGAAGTACTTGAAGCATATCGCAAAAAGTAAAATTGTACGGTTCGTTCGACTCGGCTCTTATGTTCTTACTCTAGGCATTGGATGATTCTATTGTATTCTGTACAAGTAAAGTAGGTAGGTTTTAGAAGAGGTATTCCATACCTAAAATGCTCTCGCAGTGCATGAACCTACTACAGTTTCATTGAACCCTTTTTGGAAAATAAATTCTGCAACTAAACTATTACAACATCCTCTCCTAAAGCTACTACTTAATGTCAATTGAGCTAGAGAATAACGCAGCCAGCAGGGCAGTTTTCTATGTGTACTTTTTAACTTTCTTTCCAACATGGTGAATGATGAGCCTCCCGTCCCGTACTTGTATCATGAATAAAACAATATTCACCCAATTGATCAGTGTATTATTGCAACAAATACAAATACTCTTTGAGACAGTACACCCTAAAGCATGGTCAATTTAGTATACCAAGTCAAGAGTGGAAACAAATGTTGAGGAACTGGACAGTTAAAAATAGGCATTCATTTAAGCCAAATGAGGTGAGATTATGGGGTACCCTTAAGCATCATAGCATCTAGGCTTGTAGCCGACAGGGTCAGGTTATAAGGTTTAATACAAAAGAAGTATGAATGAGCTCTGATATTAAAACCAGTGCTAATAAGCCAGTGGCTAATAATACTAGCAGTATTATGGATGGAATATCGGATGAATTGGTCGGGTTCAAAGATTCTTATCAAACTTTCCCAGATTTCCTACCCCATCCGTCAGGACTTTTGTGCTTTCCTGAAAGAAACTTAGGATTTTGCCACAAGCGGTGAAAGTGCCGACGAAAGAAGAAAAACTTTTAAACTACCATGTACATGTTTCCCGTATACTATTCGGTTCGGATATGTTGCATGGTCTACCCACTACACACGCAACGCATGAATACTCACCATTTTAGTGGCTTGATACAGACAATAGAGTAATAAGATGGATGTTTTCCTATTCTCTTGCTGCAACTAAATGCAATATTTTTCAGCATTCCGTTGGCTGACAAACCCCAAAAACTTTCCTTTTTATCGAATCAATTGAACTTGCTGCTCATCCCTTTCTTCAAGACATTTTTCTCTGTCTACCTTTCTTAAGTAGACGGTTACTGCTAAAACACCGGGTGTTTCTACAGGCGCACTTGCACGATTAGAACCTTTCTTCTGATGATAATCATACAACTCTACCCGACCTGACACACAAAAGTCTCACACAATGCAATTTACATCGACTGCCGACCCTTATTCAATCGATATTAAAGTTGATTTTTAAAGAAACTTTTTATCAAGATCAACAATGCATATAAGACCAGTTTTGAAAAAAATCCAACGCAAGCCCCAAATGTGGACCATTTTCAATCATTTTTAAACAGTATCAAAAGCAATCTTTCCTCTTAAATTTATGGTTTCTCTTCTCATTGTAGTATTGCATTAAAACATCATCTTCAGAACTATTCCTTCCCTCTGTTTAAACATTTTAAGCTCGAAAACTCTATCTATCACTTTCATTTTCCCTAAGGAAAAAATTCGGGACAGAAGTGTTTGTACAAAATCCGACGTTTTGTTTCTTATTTGTAGAAAAACTTGGCCTGTGAGTTCCAGAATAATAGAAACAGTCGCTCCCTCCTAGCTAGGTTCTAGCTCCCTCCCTACTTGACATGCCACCATGAATTATGGTTTCAATAAAGGTGGGCTTGGTTGGAGTCCATCTCATATCCTGTTTGTAATATCATATCATCTCATCATAAACCAAAGTAGGTACCTTTGCCATGCACATGGCTGGAATACAATGAATACACAAAGGAGTTAACCAAGCAAGATCTTGGTTCCAAATATTTTTACTACTCTTTTCTGCACTTAACTGCGGCAGTGGTGGCGGGTGGGTAAGTGAGTGCGGAATAAATGAAATGGAAATTAGAAACGACCAGGGTGACATAAAGAGCGAGTATTACACTCTGCTTAAGTTTACCAACTCAAAACACCCTAGTTTTGAATCATGCTGCTGAGCTGGTAGCACTAAATAAATACATTTTTGCCAGGCAAGGAAGACTACACAGTATGCAGGCGAACAACGGGAAACCGAGATCTGAGCAAATCTGTTGTTTATGATATAAAATAATGATATGAAGTCGTGTCACTTACAACTTTGGCTGCATGGACAATCTCCGTTGGAGGTGTCTGGGTAAAAAGAAGCACTAAATTTTCTAATACCGAAAGATTTATTCTATCCAGCTCTCACTCCTCAAGGCGACCAAGTTTCTTACTTATCCTTATATGCTAGGATTATGGAGAGTTGCTAATGAGTAATGATTCGTAATGAGGGTACAAATGAGGTCACTTAACCGTCTATAAAGAATGGCCCTGCTATGCCGTAGGTGTAATGTGTCTTCCCATTTGCATGCATAAATAAAGTTATAGGATTAGTATGCATTTGCAAGCAGGAATTTCAATTACGTTTTATATGCAGATCTTAGCAAAGAACACTGCGAAGAAATCAAGATTTCGCTACGCTTGTAGAGTATACAAAGTTGGGATAGCCCAGTAATGGATTATGCACATTATGGAAATAAGTGGACTTGGAATACTTTCCTCTTCTTTGTTATTCTTCGAGGTGATCAACCCTGTAAAATATACTGCTTTATATAAAGAAATGCTACTACAAGAACTTGATGTCGCAAGTTGTAAAAAAGATGTTTTCCTATAAATTTTCATTTTATTTTGAAACTTTTTACCAGTTTTAGTAACCAGCCACTTTTAACTTAGGACGTCTGTGACCATGAGCTGAGACCATAACTACTGGAACTGGGGGCTGAAATTTCACTGATTCATTAAGCTTTCAATTAATTCACTTTGAAATCAAAATGATAAAACAACCGTCCATATAAACGTTAAGAAACCGGTATTGAATCTTCATTTCTTAGTTATGTATAATCGTAAAGCGTGGAAGAGAAGTTACGAAGCTGACGATATTTTTTAAGTGAGCTTTAGATCAAGAGAAGAGAGGCTAGACGGCTGCAAAAGATGAGAGTTCCGAATTATTAAAAGCAATACAACATGCAACACTGACTTCTGGAGAAGATAGATAATATTTCCATTATGCTAGCTAAACTACAACAATTCTAAGATGAATCATTATTATTATTTCACGAAAGGAGACACATTCACACTTCTGTAAGTCACATTATGCTCACTTGCCTTTTGTGAACTCACATATATTATTATTCCCTAGCTTGCTCAGCTTCATTCATCAGTAGCCAAGGTTCATTTATCATCCAGGCACGAATCTCGTCGTTTCATGCATGACGTGACGCCTACATAACCCACGTACCCCAATCGCATCGCATTCCTGTTTTCCATTCCAATTTAGTTTACAGCCTTTCCATCTTTATAGCTAACTGATTCCTTAAGATTCCTAGCTGCAGGGCGTTTATCACTTTTTTAATTCACTTAAAGTTGAACCGACTATAATGAAAGTAACCTTAACTTTACGCTCTCTCCCATTAAACCTAGCTTTTGGTTTCATCGTTCCAGAGACAAAACCTTTTACTGGCTGTAAGATATCTGCTTAAAAAGGATACTGAACTTTTCTAATTCACCAATCATTCAAGAATCTAGCAGAATAAAAGCAAGTATTGAATTTCGAATCGAGTGATGTTGCATCAATTTTCTAGACAAAATTCAAGTTATGCATCGTTCATACTAAAGCAATGTCTGCCAAGCTTTTCAAATAGCAAATTCTAACTCATCACGGCTCTTCCCGATAATATGAAGGAGACTACGTTACTTACTTTGTCAAGGAAAAGAAATCCAATTTATTAAAAAACTGTCGAATAGAATTATCTAAAAAAAACAAAACACCGGTTGCGTGAATTCTTCAAATGGCGAATATACGTTAGGTTTTGAAGATAATGTCATAATCCGAACAATGAAAACTAGAAGGATGGCAGTGCTTTCTCTCTGCAAGAAATCACAAACCTTTGATTTGAAACATTGTGTCTAAACGTCAGTCTATCGATAACCTGCTGAATAACATTCTACGATGTAAAAAATAGTTTCAAAATACATTTGATTTGACAGCTGCATAACGTGAAGGCACTTAACACAAAATAGCCTTTTTCTTCTCTCCTATAAAAAGTGTACCCAACTAGATAAAATTCAGTACAGTACAAAGGGGGAAAATAGATGGAATTCTAAGCATAAATATAATCAATCAATCTCTAGGCATAGCATGCTCTCTTTCGTATTTTCAAGAATCGAAATTTACATCAAGGGCTATAAACATACGTGAACGTAAAGCGTAAGTTGACTTGCTAGCTGAGCTCACGCTTATATTAACTTTCCCCTTCTCAAAAGGGAAAGTTGGTAGTAAATAAATACCTGTCTAGAAATATTATGAGATTCATGGGCAAAGGCCCCTAGAAGTGGATTTAGGCAGTGGTAGTCTACAGTAGCCTGGACATTTTGATCGGAAATTGTACAAGCCGCTGTCAAAATTTTCATAATGTCAAATGTCAAAATTTATCATATGGAGATGATAGATACTAACAGTACAGTACCCATTAGATACAACGGGTCAGCAATTTGGCATAGCATACCATATACCAGTAAGGTTAAACTCCACATGTAACCAGATGTCCAGAGTAATACTGTATTTAAACGCGGAAAGAGCTCTATTATTCCGGCACAATAAAACGCATGGGAATGGGAAAGCTTCTTGATTGATTTGTTTGAGCAGGTGAACCTTTGAATTTGTTTTCTACCAAACTACACTAGCAAAGCACTACATACACGAAAGCTGTACATCGTTATAAAAAACGCACACGTAACACCCATCTGAAGTAGGATACTATAAGCAGTACCAAAATGTCTGACTCTTGCCGTAAATTACAAACCTAGTTAGTTAATTTCCCCGTATTTTTTTAGTGAGCCATAAGAGCATAGCTTTCCAAAGCCGCTATTTTGATAATCTCGCTTCATAATTGTAATTCAAAGATTATGGAAGCAATTCTGCAATACTAATATCTCCTTAAACTCATACGGACCAATGATGACCAAAGTTGCCTTCAGATATGTACAAACTCAAATTATAAAAGTGGATGCATGCATTTGTAAAAGCAAAGTAATGTAAGTAGTTACAAACCTGCTGTCTTTTCTCCCCTCCTGATGTATTTGTACTGGAATCCACGCCCCATGCTTTCCCCTGTTTTAGCTGCTTTTTTTGCTTATTCTTAAGATGCTTACTACTATCCAGGTAGAACTGATCAGGTCCGCCACTAGGCAAGGGTGAGGTTGAAGTTGATGTGGACGTGCTTACCACTTTGGACTTTTTCTTTGGATTAGTACTCAGTTCTTTCTTGGTCTTCTTGGTCATCCCATCCAAAGCTGGGGCTGAAAGGGTCGAGCTATTTCTCCTACTTCCACTACCCTGAGTCTTGGAAGATGAAGCGCTACTTTGATTATTATTAGACTTATTAGATTTTGATGGACTATTACTCTGCTTTCCAGACCCTTTACTACTTCCAGTACTCTCCCTCCTGCTGGCAATAATCTCCGCATTTGTGCTAGACTTTCTCTTTTTTTCTCCCACGGATTTAGGAGTCTTAGGAGTGGTCGCTAAGGATAGGGATGATGAGGAAGATGATAGAGGAGGTGGGGGTGAAGTGGATGTAGAGACTGAAAAAGACATCACATCTTGGCTGTGGTGAACGCTCCCCTTTTGGGTTCCGATAATTGGTTTGGAAGATCCGCCGGTACCAGTTCTACTACCGTTGCTAATGCTACTGTTACCAGCAACAGTGCCAGACTTGGTTGAATGCAGTTCATCCATACTCTTTACTTTTGCCTGTACCGAGCTAGAACTCGGAGCAGGGGATCGTTGCTTTTTCTCCTGAGGCTCGAAACTAAAGCTTGCCTCCAGAATCGCCTTTGCATTCAGGGATGCCATCCTTTTCAATTTTATTTTTGGTCTTGGCTTCACTTTCGATTTGACTTTGGCTTTTGATACAACCAATCCAGCCTTCTTCCCCTTCCCAGTCCCAGCCGTCTTCTTTCCAGTAGTTGTTTTAGTTTTGTAACCATCAGACCCCTTGGAACCTGTACTGGACCCTTTTGACCCACCTTTCACCGGGGAGGATGTCGAGCTGGAAGACTTTTTCGTAGCAAGAACTTTCTTTTTCTTAGAGGCAACTACGGCTAGAGCTCCAGGCTTTTTAACCGAAGCTCCATTCTTGGCACCGGTTGTTGTTAATTTCGATGACGATGGTGATACTGCTGCAGCTATGGTGGAACTGTTTAGAGTGTTGTTCTTGTTACCTTTCTTACTACTGCTTGTACTCTTAGATCCCGAACTACTTTCACCCTCTTCTTCCTTGATTGAACTACTCCTCGCCATCTTAGGGGAAGGGGGTGAGTCTGCATCACTGCGGGATCGTTTACGAGTCAACTTATCCACAGAAGCAGATTTATTTGGTTTAGGACTAGGAGACTTTTCTTTTTTTGATGATTTCTCCCATTCGTTTTGCCTATCTTTGTCTCTACTTTTACCCGAGTTCTTTCCCTTATTTCCTCCGCCACTTGATTCAGATTTTATTGGAGACTTCCCCTTCCCAGCCGAAGACCCTTTGGCTCCTTTCTTAGAAGCACTGCTAGTCTTATCCGAAGTAGCACCAGATGGTTTCTTCTGCTGATTATTCTTCCTCTCTCCGACTTTCTTACTCTCTCCAGCTTTCTTCTTGGGAGCCGGCTTCTTCTTTGCTGTAGTTGCTGTGGGCTTTGTTGAACTACTGGAACTACTCTGGGAACTGCTTGCAGAACTTGTGGCACTTTCTACAGAGGAAGATCGTCGTTGCTGCTTTGGTTTAGGCTTCGGTCCCTTATTACTACTCTTACCAGCGCCAGTGCTGCTGCTACCACTGCTACTACTGCTAGTGGTAACCTTTCCCTTTGCTTTTGTAGTGGGCTTTGTCTTACTTATTGGCCCTTTACTGCCCTTAGCCCCTTTTCCGGATTGTGAAGACTTTCCCGGAGGGGAACTAGGATTGGAGTCTTTGTCTATCTGACCTGTAGAATTCTTAGAACTCCGACGAAACAATGAGGCAGTTGAAAGCTTGGATGTGGATGAGGGCTTTTTTGCCGCTTTAGCTTTCCCCATCTTGATCCACTTTATTAAAGCTGGTGAGGTCTAGACCTTGATTGTAGTTTGAGGACTGCTAGATTGTTTTGGGGAGATGCAAAGGGGTATAAAATCAACGTTTTATAAGTCTGCAAGGTCATTAAACACCAGGAAGAGTGGAGTAGTACGGTATAGTATGGTATATATTTATTATTCCTTTAGTCGGCTAGATTACTTTCTCCTCCTGCATTATTTATGGACAGGGTCTTTTGTGTTTTCTAGATTACACTTTGAAATTATGAGGCGGATGATGAGGGATATGGTTGCATTGCATCCGATCCGAGGTTCAGTTTATTTACTTCTATGTCCCTTCGTCTAATTCTCTCAGCCAGAATAATTCATTCTGTCGCTTTGCTGAGAAAAGGATGATTGTTCGGCTTTTATGTTTGCCTTCTCCTTCACATTCACATTGCAAATTAATTGTACTCTTTAAGAGGTTTAGTTCATTAGATGAAGGATAAAGGCAATAAGTTCTGGTCTGGTATGCTGTTCCAGTTGCCTTTCAACAAGAACTTAAGACGGCTCTCTGGATTTGGGCTACCTTGAAAATATTTATTATCATCCTCATGTTAGCTGACATGTGACATGTAAAAGTTGTAAACCTTTTCTACCTTCATTAAAAGACCAATTGTATGAAAAAGCCATGAGTTTATAGAATCCTTCCTAACTGAATCTAACGTTTATATAAAGCTTCTAAAAAGCTTAAAACTTGTTACCGATGAGTGTAATTATACCTTAGCAGTTTATGGAATTAAAACTTCTAAGCTATAAAAAATATTCATGGCTTTTGCTACAAGTTATTATGCTCAAGGGAACGATGCATCAAGTGTTTTCTTTTTATCATACATGCAACACTTTATCGCACACTTTAGTAAACCAAATGATGCACAATGAACTTTTAAAAACGGAGTACGAGAGAGAGAGAGATGAAAGGGAGAAGTTGAACTTTAAATGAGATAAAATGGGATGATATGACGAGCTCGATGTAGTAAAGGGATTCTACAGAATAAAAACAATTTCACCTCAGTTTTACTTTGATTTTGCTCAGACCGGTATACCGTTTCTGTATCGTGCATACAGTACACAGAATACAATAGCAGAGAGTAATTTGGACAGGTAGTGTGAAAGGTTATGAACTGAACAGCTACGTTTTTTGTAGGGAGCAAAAATCCAAGAAATAAACGTGCTGGGAACCACACTATTAACCATGCATGCAATACGAAGAAGGTTTTTAATTTTAAGATTACTTGCTCTTTGTGAACTACATGTATAAATAACGCTCATGTAACTTTTATTACGTGTCTAAGTTTAAAAAGAAAATGGTGTCATGATAAATATTTGTTTAATGGACTCTGCCTGCATTTGAAATCGAAGAATTTGTAAGCGGTAGATAAATGATTAATATAATTCTAGCTAAGATTGATAAATGAAAAGTGAGGCTGAAATGTATTTCAACCTCAACTTCAAGGTATAAAATTCTCAATATTCTACTAAAACTTTGACGATAAAACGATATAATCTAACGTTATTTTACTTTCCTTTCTTTCACCGAGTCGATTGAGATTTTTATTTCTGCCGTCCCTGGTTGAAAACGTACTATGATGTTACTTGTAATACGTAGTTGAATCCAGCTTTGACATGTTAATAAAGGAAAGTTCAAGTTCTATGATTCAACCGACATTTCCACTGTCCAGACAGCATGCACTACTTAACTTAAAATATATATTTTGCCAAAGTGTTAAGTAATCATATGGCTTACATTCCACGAGGAATAAAAATAATAATACAATTTACTAGATCTAACAAAAAAACAATTACAAAAAAATGCATGCTATGTATCAAACTCCATAACCTCTTTTACTATACACAGTAAACTTTTATCAATACTTTCTCCCATTACTACAGATCTATTTGCCGTTGTAAACAATTATACTAATTATCTGAAATACATGCCCCATGTTTTGGTTGGCAAAACTAACAACTTAAGGTTAAGTTAAGGAAGAAATAAGGAAAAATGTAAGGAAACAATAGGGAAATAAGGAAAAAAAGTATGGAAACAATAGGGAAATAAGGAAAAAAAGTATGGAAACAGTAGGGAAATAAGGAAAAAAGTATGGAAACAATAGAGAAATAAGGAAACAAGTAAGGAAACAAGGGAAATAAGGAAAAAAGTAAGTAAACAAACAATAGGGAAATAAGGAAAAAAAGTATGGAAACAATAGGGAAATAAGGAAAAAAAGTATGGAAACAATAGGGAAATAAGGAAAAAAAAGTATGGAAACAATAGGGAAATAAGTAAAAAATGAGTAATCCTGCAGTGGAGCAACCCCTTGAGGAAGGGGGTTGAACCAACCCTCAATACCTAATCAACTTTCTCCACGCTCTCTCTCTCTCTCTCTTTCTATCATCTTCAAAATCTCTCAACCTAATCAGAATGGGAAAAGCTAGTTTTTTGTATTTAAAAAAAATACAATATCAATTTATATTCTGAGTAGCCTCAGTAAATATTATGCTTTTTATCCAGGAAGTTAAAAATGTATATAAATGCAAAGAAAAAGAAAGTTTCCATGCTCTTTTTTAATTCAAAATTGTGTGATAATCTCGATTGTTTTAAAATAATTTGCTTACCTTACAGGAGAAATGATAAAAGTATCTCTAGTGTTCTCCATCGTTGAAGACGCATGGTTAACCCATCTTGTCAACTCTTTAAATAAAAAATACAAATATTTAAATAAATCACTAGCGATTTAGCTAGTTAAGAGTAGACAGCTTAAACAGCTTTTTTACTCCTAATAATGAGACTTTTCCCAACAAAATATTAAAAGTATTACAATCCTTCTTTTCCAAATGAATTTACCTAAAACTTTATACTCATCAGACTGAAGATTTTGGCAGCTTTCACCCGATGATTTTTACATTTTACCGATGATTTACAAAAGGCTTATCAGAAAATACACTTATCTAAATTCAAAAAGTACAATTACTTAAAAACGTGAGCTTTTTCTTCATTAAAAAAAACTACCTTTCTCCATCCCTTAAACTCCCTGTCAAACAGGAAGCTCTAACTCTACCCTAGCTATACACTTTATCTACTTCTACCTATACTTACTACCTTCTGTGCGTGCGTACGTGATCAACCAACTGCATTACAGAAGTCGATATCTTATCTTATGGGGCTTATCGTCGTAAAGCTTATCTATAAATTAGGGGACACTACCTTTACCTAAAAAATCCCAACTTTCTGCTAAATAACACATCACTTATCCATCAAGAATATCATGATATGTCACGTGTGGTTATCCCTTTCGTAATCCTCATCTCTACCGGAGAAACTCACATTTTTTATAAAATCTTTCCTAACTAACCCCCCCCCCCCCGTCTTATCTTAATCTTATCCAATCCCTTTTAAACGCTTATCTAAAATCTCCACATTTATTTATTCAATAAACTTACAATTATCCCGTCTTTCGCTCCAAACAATCCTCCTTCTCATTTCTCTCTCGTTTCTGTTATAGAAAAAAGTCCATCCTTCCTACGTCTTACTCCTACTTTTTACACACGGATGGATGTAAATAATATTTGCTCCTTAATTCTTATACCAACTTTTGAGTTTTACAAGAATAACATGGAATTAAATCAATCCAATCCAAACTCAGCAGCTTGACAATTTGTACATTGAATATTAGTACAAAATACACCCTTTTTAATCATAATCTATCCTACTTGTACTTACTTAATTTAAGCATACTTTACTTTACTTAGTTTGTAGTTTTTACTCGACTATTTAACGTACTTTACACTCCTTCTTGAATGTACATTAAAGCAGTAGCAATAGTCGTAGTAGTTGTAGAGCCAAAGCTACTTTTTAGACCACTTTTTGGTGGATTACATTGCATTAGAATTTTTTACTATGATATTTCCTCACGCACATGAGCCATGACCTCCATTGGATGGAATAGCTAAACCAGCTTTATATAACCTAGCCGTATCTATAGTCTTCTACGTAGATAGCTACTGTCTGGAAAAGAAATCATAAGACGGAGGGAAATAGAAGTATTAAAAATTTTGGGAATTATCCCAAAATTTTAAAAAATTTCCTGAAAATTCCCCTCCAAATTTGAATGCTAAGCTTGACTGGAATAATCTGGGGAAATTTTAGGGGAAAACTAGGGGGAAAATTTTTGGAGAAAGCTTAGCCCTTTTTACTTTTATTTAAAAGGGTTAAAGTTTCAGGTGAAGAGTGTAGTTGAAGGGGAATTTTAGACGAATCAGAACCCACGATTTTCCTACACCCCGCCCCGTTTATTCCAAGGGCCAATAGTATCACCCGGATTTAAATAACTCCTCCTACTTCTGGAGGAAGTAGAGGGAACCACTGCAGATCTTTGACGGAGTAACTTCGGGGAATTATTTGTATACGGGGAATTAATTCCGGCTGATGAACTTTTTCTCAACTTTTTGAAAAGTTTACAAAAGTTTTTGGAATAAGTTTAAAGTATTTTGGAAAAGGTTTATATGGATTTTAGGTACTTTTCGTTTACTTTTTTCAGAGGATGAGAATAGTGATTCGGCACTTTTATTATTGTGGGAAGTTGTGAACATTTAAAGAAAAGTGAAGTTTGGATTTTTCTAAATTTTGAAGTGAAGAGTTTTCGATTTTTAATTTGAAAAAAGAAAAATGGCAAGTCCTGCTGTTTTGTCCCCGGTGGTCGGAGATCAGGTCAGGGAGAGGGCGATTTCAGAGTACAAAAGGAAAGTTGGAGAACATCGGGATATTGAAGGGAGGCTGAAAGAAAGTAAGGAACGGTTTTTTGCGTTTTTTTTTATTGAAATTTAGGTGATTATTTGACGTTTTTACACTGTTTTTAGTGCGAGAGAGCTTGAAAGAGTTGACTAAGCAGTATGACAAGTCGGAGAATGATTTGAAAGCTTTGCAGAGCGTTGGACAGGTAATTATTACATTAAATTGTTTTATTCATGTGTGTTAAATTTTGTACGAGTGGCTTGACTTTAACTTGATGTAATGATGTAATTTAGATCGTTGGAGAAGTTCTGAAGCAGCTTACGGAAGATAAGTTCATCGTGAAAGCAACGAATGGGCCTCGATATGTCGTGGGATGTAGGAGACAGTTGGATAAGACCAAGTTGAAAAGTGGGACTAGAGTGGCTTTGGATATGACCACGTTAACGATTATGAGGTGGGTAGATAAGCCCGTTGTGTTTGGGATGTTTATTGGTTGTAATTTGAGTGGATTGATTGGTAACTTTATGGTGGCTGGCTGTTGTTTTTGTTTAGATATCTACCGAGAGAAGTTGATCCTTTGGTGTACAACATGAGTCACGAAGATCCTGGGGATGTGTCTTATTCTGCTATTGGAGGTCTTGGTGAACAGATTCGGGAATTGCGAGAAGTAAGTTTGTGTTGAAGAGAGAAAGTTAACGTTTTAGTCGGCGTAGGAGAAAGTTTATTTATGGTTGTAATTTATGGGTTTAGGTTATTGAGCTGCCTTTGATGAATCCAGAGCTGTTTCAAAGAGTTGGAATTACACCTCCAAAGGGTTGCTTGTTGTATGGACCTCCTGGCACCGGAAAGACTCTGCTGGCCCGAGCTGTCGCATCTCAGTTGGATGCAAACTTTTTGAAGGTATTTCATTTTCGGTTTTAGGGGTTTGTATTCTTGAAGTGGGAGGTTTACCCTGAGTTGAATTACATGAAATTCATGTTTTTAGGTTGTGTCTAGTGCCATTGTAGACAAATACATTGGAGAAAGTGCTCGTTTGATCAGAGAAATGTTCAACTATGCTCGAGACCATCAACCTTGTATTATTTTCATGGACGAAATTGACGCTATCGGAGGTAGGCGTTTTTCTGAAGGAACATCTGCTGATCGAGAAATCCAAAGAACTCTCATGGAATTGCTGAACCAAATGGACGGTTTTGATTCCTTAGGCCAGGTAGCTTATCTGTTAAGCTTTGAGTGGTCGCCATATCGGGAAAGTAAAGAAGTATTGCTTAATAAAATGTGATTTATTTGTTCAGGTGAAAATGATCATGGCGACAAATCGGCCAGACACTTTAGATCCTGCTTTGCTACGTCCGGGAAGATTAGATAGAAAAATTGAAATTCCTCTTCCCAACGAACAAGCTAGGCTGGAAATTCTTAAAATCCATGCCTTGCCAATCGCTAAGCATGGTGAAATGGGTAAGACTAGTTTTCTAATCGGGTTCTTTGTTTTAGTCAAAGGTAATATGAATTTTTCATTTATGTTTTTGGTTGCAGATTACGAAGCAGTTGTTAAGTTATCTGACGGCTTTAATGGAGCTGATTTACGTAATGTGTGCACTGAGGCTGGTTTATTCGCCATCCGAGCTGAGCGAGACTATGTTATTCAAGAGGATTTTATGAAAGCAGCTCGTAAAGTTGCTGACAACAAGAAGCTGGAGTCTAAGCTCGATTACAAGCCCATTTAAACTATTTCCATATCTATACTCGCTCTACGATTTGTAAGTTATCTGTTTTGTAATAAAATGAATTAAATTAAACTAATAAACCGGTGTGAAAAACGCCGAGCCACGCGAACACAATAAATATATCTGTGCTGAGGCTTGAATTTATGTGTACTAGAATTTTTATTTTTGTTAGAACTAATACCCTGTTAAAAAGTAGCTTCGTAGACTTTTTGGTAGTTTTCCAATGAAAGTAAACGTTCTCATCTCCCTGTCAAGTAGATTTATGAGTCTTTCTTGTCATCAGCATCAAAGTATCCTTCAAATATGTCGTTTGTTTTTGAATCCGCTTGGCGTGTCCAGCTGAACGCCTCAGTTTCCGTATGACTAGGGATGGCATCCTCAGGCTCCAGTCCTTGCATGCATAAAGTAGCCATAGCCATCCACGTACAATTTAAGAACCAAGAACTACCAAATCTATTCCAAAGGGATGAACTTGAAACGGCCTCTTCAACAGTCGAAGAGTTCTGATAAATGGGAAGATTCTTAATGAATATTCTCAGTATTTTCATGCATTAGATACTTAACTTCACATAACATTGTCATTCATTTACCTCGAGCTCGAACAGTAATGATTTACTATCAGAATTAGAAGAATTGCAGCAAACCGGAGAGCGATCTTGACCTGGAGAGCTATCAGGAGAGCAATCT
>JAQFZX010000555.1:0-53371 GCA_034682405.1 Hydroisotoma schaefferi | reverse complement strand
TAAACTTTAAAAAAATTTAATTCATCAATACTCAATGAAACGCATCGAATATCATTCATTCATATCACGCTGCTATACTGCATTGCACTACACCAACACAAGCAAAGACAATGGCATACATTAAATCTCCTTAAAAACCCCTATTTAACCCCCAGGGGTATTATTTACTTCAACTAGGACAAGTTAGACTCTAGACTGCATTGTAACTTACGAGTTATAATTATTACAGGGGGCATAAAACCCGGAAATACGGTACTTGGAATGGGGGAAAGAAACCCTATATTTTTGACATTTTCTGCTGCATATAATCCGTCATTCTTCCTCTCCTCTCAAACCTCCAAACCGACCTGTTTTACGAGCATTGCATAAAGACCAACAAAAGTAGGAAAGTACTTCAAGTTTTTTTATTGTACAAAAGTGTACAAAAAGTAGGATTATTATAGAGAGACTGACTTTTTTAAACCCTCCAAAACCTCCCTAAAAGTGAGCCCCGCCTGCTAAAAAAAAAATAAAAAATAAAAAGTAGATCTACTCAACCAAGGAAAGTGGGTTTCTCTGCCGTTGAAGAGTGCGAAATTAGAATCCATTCCCACTTTAGTCCTCGTCCTAAAAGGAGCTATCTATACTATTTTAGTAGCGAAAAAAAACACCGTTTTGGCTCCTGTTGTTAGTTTCGTGTTGGCTGCCAGTTTTTCATGGTTTTTTGTCATTTCTGCCACAAAATAAACATAAAATGCCAAGAAAGATCGAAAGATTGGAAATAACGCAGCCCAGCTTCTACAGCACGAGCTAAAAAACTGTGAAAAAACCGTATATTTTGATACTACAAAAGCTTTATTTGTTTACGTCAAGTGGACACTGGACAGGGTTAAAAAAATTATATAAAGGTTGTGTCTGTGTGTGGATTTAATATTAATTTACGAACATTTCTGGCAAATCCGTTTATCTGCGTCATTCCGCCCAGCTATCTGCTAAATAATTGATAATGATAAGGACAACATTGGGGAATTTTAATATCCCCTTTAATCCACTGGAAATAGGGATTTAATGGCTTGAAAGTTGACGACTGGTTGGTTGGTATCATTATCATTATCCTTATCGTGCTTAACTAACTATCATTTAATCAAGTTAAATTAGTGGAGCGTCTGGCTGTTTTTTTGTGATCGATCAGGTGGTTTTTTCAACAGTTTATTGAGACAAGAAGCCTTTTAAACGGTTGGATTTGGAATTGATGAGGAATTCATTTATTGGACGTTTTTTAAAATTGTAATTAGTAAACTGTAAAAAATCAAATGTTTGACTAAAATAAACCAAAGTACAGTAAATAGTAGATAAGATCAAATAAATACACAAGGCCAAGGCGCCCGGATTTTAGAAGCGTTCTTCGGAAGGAGTAAAATTCGGTGCGATTGGTTGGTGGTGATCAGCTTTATTTTGTGATTTTGTTGGCAATTATTTTTACAAAACCCGTTTGGAATTCGAAATCGGATTTTGGATTTAATGCTGCCAAGAAGAGGAGGATAAAAAAGGGCAGAAAGGACTGAAGAGACGGTGAAGTAGTCGACAATCAACAGTTTACAGTGAGTAATAAATATTTAAATTAATAATTATCTTTCATTAATCAGTCAAGTTATTTATTTATATTTCATTTGGTGGATGCAAGCAAAGGTTTAAAATTTAAAGAATATCATAATCATGCCAAGCTTAAGTTTGTAAGGTGGTTGTGCTTATCTTCTGTGGTTATTTTATGGTATGGCTGGGGAGGTTTGTGTGCATGTTATAATATTTACTTTAGTTGATTCAGCTACTTTATGGTACATTAACCTTTGAAAGAGTCGATAACTGATAGTTATTCACTAAACAAGTAAGTAATTTAGCAAACACACGGTGACGATAATAAAGCAGTAATTCTAAAGTGATAATGAGCATCATGGAATGCATAGCATGGCTTGTGCCTTCTATTGTCGAGCATTTAAGCATTTACTTAACTAATTGTGTAGTTTGGCAGTGGATGGAATACATAAATAAGGCTTATTTAGTGAGGCTCTGTCAGATTTAATACTTACTTAAACGCTTAAACACTAGGATGTTTATTATTGTTTATAAATAAACAGGGTTTTTATTGATTAAACCAAAAAAACTATGCTGAAATGAAAATGAATTATTTGAAATGTAATATAAAATCAAGTAGAATCTAAGACCCTTTTTATAATATTATTCACATCTTTTTACGGTGATAATTAAGCGTATAACTTTTTTTAGTTCGGCCGCAATCCCTAGGAATTTACAAGTAAAGGCGAAGTACCGCTGTACTGTACTGTATTTGATGGTTTAATTAAAAACGAATAAACCTCGCTCGGTTTAAATTTAGATTTCAGTATTAAATTTATAATTTAATGGTAGTGCTAATTAGCCAATGAGTAGTATGAAATTAGCATTAACATTACAGGTGAGTAAAAGTGAAGGTAGGGAAGGCTACTGAAAAATTAAATTTAGAAGCCAAAAATAGAAACACAGGCAGAAGCCGTATGAATAATATCGGGGACTAGCTTCACACAGAGAGAGATGTTTTCGGTTATATTGATTTTTGGTGGTTTGGTCATATCGTTACTTAAAAAATGTGTATAAGATAATAGAATGTTCGCAGCATATGTTTGAAAAACATTTTCATTTCATATTACATAAGCGCACAGCCCACTCTCCAATCGTTTATTTGCTGTTTTAACTTATTGAAAGTAAAGCTATTGGTCTTTAGTAGAAGTATAATTATTTTAGGTATATTTTAAAGTTAGCCTTGGCAGAATTTGCTATTTTTCTGAATTCTGAGCTCATTCATCCGTTGTCCCCGACCTTTAGCATTTGCAGTTTTGTGTTAACTTAGTCTGTCGTGATTAAATAAGGCCTTTGACTCAATTTATCAATAAACTTTATCTGTGGTGACTGCGGAGCTGTTCTATTGAACTAACTGGATTGATTGGAGTTGGCCGGCAGACTTTTTAGTATTAAACTGGCTTAATATCATAAAATGTTTGAGTAGTCTTGTTTTACTGTCTGTACATAAACAGTAGTATAGTTTTAAATAAGGAACAGTTCAAGCACAGCACTACTGTGCCTACGGTTGACTTGACAGAGACAGAACTTAACAGTTGCTTGCTGCAGTGTCTTCTGCAGACGTTTGTGGAAGCAAAACTGATTGCTAAAGATGAAAAGAGACCAACATTTTCTTCGACTTAACGTGATATTTGCAGCTGAAGTCGTAAAATGATATGATGTAATTTTCTGTCAAAATACTTTGGAAAGCGTAAGCTGCTAAAAGTAGAAATTCCTCAGTATTATCACCGCAAAAAATGAAGTAGGATCGTCAAATTGCATTATTAGTAGTTCACAACTACTGTTTTTACATGCAATTAAAGAGGCTTTTTAGCCTGTCTAAGGCTTATGTAACCACGGAGGCCGGGTGTCCGTCTGTCAGCACGATAACTCAAGTACCGGTTAAGCTAGGCCCCCCCGCCAAATTGCTATGTGCATTTTATAGCGTAAAAGGAATAGCCCTATTGAATTTCATGACAATCGGACAAAGTATTGACTACCCATGCGGGTCAACCAACCCCCACGGGTAAAAAATCTCAAAACCTGATTTCTGGAGTTTTGTTTAAAAGTTGTCAATTCAAAGGAATTATTTCAATTCAAGCCATTCCAATCCCTATCTTATCGTTTGAATTAAAAAGTGTCTTGCATTTATTTGATGCATCTTAACATCCTAAGCTGACGAGCCAGACTTGCAAACGCTCACTGGTCTGCATCGCTCAATCGCTCATTTAGTTTTTTCGGAATCGCTCGAATCGCTCATCTATTGATCAATTTGATCGCTCAAATCTCTCAATATTTTGCTTTCTTTACTTTTGAATCGCTCACTCGCTCAACTATTTCTAAGGTAAATCGCTCAATCGCTACCGCTCAATTTGCAATTTATGCATACAAATGTAAAAAATTTCTATTTTTTACTATTTCTGTAGTAAAATAAGTTTAAAAACACGGTTAAAATAACACGATGCTAGTTGTATGAAAAATACTAGATAAAAGTGATTAGAAACTCTTGATGGACCATGGAGGAAGCGGGATATTGCCACATAGTACTGAATTAAGAAAATGAGCAATTCGAAAGGCAACCGCTCACTCAATCGCTCATTTTCGGATAAATCGATCGCTTAAATCGCTCATTTTACCTTAACTTTACAGAGTTAAATCGCTCAAATCGCTCTTTTTCAAGTTACCAATCGCTCAAATCGCTCAGTGTGACCGACACATCAGTTCGCGAGTCGCTCAAAAGGAACGTGAGCGATCCAAATTTTCGGTTCCGCCCTGAGCGTCTGCAAGTCTCCCGACGACAGGGCTCAATTTTTAGATTCAGGAATAAGGATTATGAAAGAAGAACTAAAAGAACTAAACACAGTAGTCTATCCATTATATATCATAATTAAATGGACTGTTGTCCGTTGTCCTGATTATATTACTGCCACACCCAGCCAAAAGGAAACATCTAGGCTGCATTATGCATCCTCGCCCTACATATCACTGCCCAATTAGTGTTCCCAAACCACCATCAACATTTCTCTCTTTCAGTGTTTGTACTTGTTTCCTACATAAAATGCTAATCAGTGAGTTGGTGGTGAAAGCACATACCGTATTTCCGGAAATTACTCCCACGGGGAGTTAATTTTCAATGGTCTCATTTGGAGGGGGGGAGTTATTCCGGGGGGTGGGACCAACAAAACCTTTGATTTTTCGGGATTTTTCTTAAAGATAATTTTTTAACCTAATAATTGTATTGCAGAAGCTTGTTTTAAAATTAAATTGGTAATAAAACTCAATTTTGTATGCATAAACCTAAATTTCGTCTTAAATTGAATATACTTGAATTGGATGAATTATATTATAAATGTTTGTTATCAAACATACATTTGTTTTTTAGACGAATTATTATTTTCTAGCCGGATTTAAATTAGGATACCCGATAACTGATTGCACAATTTCAAACAAGTTAATCGCAATTCGTAGAGCGGAATCTAAAAACTTTCTTTTGATTAGAAAATATTAACTATCCGGTTGGCGTCTGTATTAAAATGTTACTTAATTGTTGAAGTGTCTACAAATTGTGATTTAAATTGTTTGAAAAAGTGCAATCAGTTATCGTGTATTCATAATTTAAATCCGTCTAAAAAATAATAATTCATCTAAAAATGAATAAAAAATAAATTTGATGCAACAAATGTATAATTAATAATCCTTAATAAATAAAAATCTAATACCTGAACTTAATTAAGAGGTTTTGGGGGGGAGTTATTTCCGTAAATACGGTACATAGCTTCAATAGAAAATAAATGGAATAGAGAAAGAGAAAGTGCATAAAATATTTGGCATGCTTAGTCGGTCGCTTTTAAATTGGTAGTAAGAAATTTCTCTGCTTAGAAAATAAAATGTTTATCGTTTACTTCCATCCATTTGCAAAAGATGATCGCTAAAATTTATGAGACGTTAGTTCTGACAAAACCAGAACCAATGATCGAGAAGTAGGTCGGTCGGTCGACCGGACCAAACGAAAGCTTTTATATACGGTTTCTAGAGATAGGAGGACATAAAAATGTATTAGATTTCTGACAGGACTGTAGAAGATTCATCGATTTATGATGATCGATACTAATTTAATGGAAAAATTTCCCATCCTCGGGTACTACATGAAAGTGCTATGAAAGGTAGGAAGTCCATAATATTTCGATTATCGAAATGGATCCCGTCCCGAAGAGGATCGAGTTAATGAAGGGTGTTGCCTTTGACGCAAACCCCGAAAGTCAAAATTTATCATGGTTAAATACGAAAACGGAGGGTGAGTGATAGATTTCTTTGGTTAATTCTGTAGTTATTAAGTGTGGTTTAGTCTTGTGGTTAGGTTGCTGGGAACGTGGCCGCCTGCCTTTAATCATTTAAGATAATAGATAAGATCCAAACTCTATAACCTAGTGTACTGAACGAGATGTCCGTAGAAATAACGGGCGGTTGTTCTATCTAGGCGTTCATGTGCCAAATTTTTCCACTTTATGCCTTAGTTAATGCATTTAAAGCACTTACTCTAAACATGCCCTTATCAACCCGGAACATTCTAAAAAGACCTAACGTTACCGTACATGAGGTACATATTAATTTAGGTCTTCGTCTTACTCACCAAATTCATTTAACCTTTAATTTTTAAACCTTTAATTGATAAATATGTCAGACTCAGTGAAAGCCTAAAATTGGGTGTGGGCAAATAAGACACTCAAATGTCAAAATTCTGTTCTGTATACCTAACCCTACCGTATCTTCATCGGACTGCACATAACTAAGTTAATTTGGAACCTTGAGAATGTATGTTACAACCTCCACTAATAGGCCGGAGTAAGAAAAGTGTTCTACCTTCATTAATAACCTTCCTGTCTTTTAAGCAATTATCTACGGATGCTATTAGGTACGAGCGTCAATTGATTTGGAGATTAGAACTAATAAGAATCGAATGGAGGGAAAATAATAACAAATGTCAACTTTCTCGTGACAAATGCCAGTTGTGAGAAATTGATTGTATGAGTTCCTTTTTAGATTGGTTGGGTTGTTGCGATGTGAAATCGGTAGGCAGTAATATGGGTAATATGATGTATGATTTACCATGCATTAGAATGTATCTTTGGAGAAATAAAATTGACACAGCGATTCCCAGAATTAGTCTGTATTACATTCATAAAGGTGTAAGTACTAAAGTACTGGTACTACCGAATTCATTCGATGAGAATGTACTCCTCTTAATGGATGCTTTATCAAAAGACCCAAGTGCCAAGTGTTGAAGACTTTGGAAAATAAAATTGATTACAACGTGAAACGTAAATGTACGTTCGTAAAAATACTAGCGCCGCAATAACTTTTTTAATATTTAGACCTAATACTTTTCATTGGAATAGAATCAAGAAGATGACGTGGAATGTAAAGAGTCGAACTAAATGGAATGGAACAAAGACTACAAAATAAATCGATACATTTCTCCCTAGCAAGTTAATGAAAGTTGTGATAATAGAACTGCAAAAATATAAAGGTATGTGGCAGACTGGCAGACCTAGTTTTCTTAGAATGTAATAATAGAAACCTAAATGGTCAGCAGACAAATTTTATTTTCACTCCCAATTCCCAAAGTAAATGAAGAAGGATGATAAAAGTTAAGACCCACTTTTCTGGGCAATTTACATTACACTATATATAAAGAATGCTTTCCTTTTAATGGTTCATAAAGAAAGCATCCTTTAGGTTTTGATGATGTATCTCGCCTGGTAAAGGGAAGAGTGGAGTGAAAGCAATAATTCCCGTGTTATGGATGTGGAAGAAATGATCGAAACCATTTGATTCTGATCTGAGTACAGAAATTCAGAATATTTTAAAATTTATGTAGACGATGGTGGAATAGAATTAATTAATTTAGAAAAGGAGCATTAGAGTGGTAAAAAATGATTATTCATAACCAGACGCTATGCATAATAATCGCATCGCACCGTCATCTCGTAATTGTTAGCTGTTGGCAGTTGTCAGTAAAACTGTAGATTTACAGAAATTATAACACAACAAGGAACAAGTTTTGTTCAGTGACTAAAGGTGTATAAATATTCGTACAATTCTTGAACCATCGTTGACTAATATTGACCTTCTATTCAAACACTTCAATTAGATTGAAGAAAATAAATAGTTTAATTGAAAGTACAATGCAATTATTTCAGAGCAGTGTTAATACTATTAGGAGTAGGAGGATGGCAACAGCAAAACAAAAGATAATATTTGCAAAGCTAACAAAACATAAAAATGAATGAAGGCGAAGGATGTGCAAACTTTTATTATTATCACTTGCTGGATAACTGCGTGGTTAAGCGAATATGTTAACATAGCATCATGCAAATTACAGTTAAACATTCAGATTCAGAATGAATTCATTAATTTCAGAGTTAAGAGGTAGTAGAGATTTATTGACGGGCAGAAGCAGGTATCTGACCTTTATTTATTAGATAGATTAGGTTTTAAGTCATTAGAGAGGGATACAGTATGTCAGCGTCATTGTCGTTACCTGTAATTATCTGCTGATTTACCTGTTGTCTATTGGAATATTCCTTAAGTATTTAGGCAAGGTAGCGTACCCTCATTTAAAATTAAGTCAAAACAAACTCGATCTTCGTTCTTGTTTTCTACTGCATTGAAAGTGCTGCTGACTTCAGCTCAAAAATAAAGTTCATATGTTGTATCATCCCATAATATGCTCCAATGAATTATTCTTTGACAATAAAAAGAAGTTAGCAACGGATACCTCCGTAAAAATCCAGGATAAGTTACAGGTAACTGCATTTTAATGTGCTAGTTTAGTTACTCAACAAGTAAAACCTACTGTGATAACGTGATAAGTAAAATACATGAGTATCAAATCACGAGTGAAGTGACCAACCTCAGCTCATTGCAAAATCCTGATTACTCCAAATAACTCCGTTATCTCATTTTCTGTGATGAAATGTTTTTGCAAATATTTATTTACTTCTTGATTTTATTGGATAAATAAACATTAAAAATCCATTCATTGAATTAAGTATATGGGATAATTTTCAATTGCTGCTCAGTTTTATTCTGTCGAATTGCAAACAGTGCGCAAAATGGATTCATACTTTTAGGCAGGAAATGTGCTACGGTAAATGAATGTTTATACGTCGAGTAGAGTCTGATAAAATAGATGGGGGCTGTGGTACGGAAATTATAAAGTGTCGTCGTACCTTCAATTTCGTGTCCCATAGGGTTCTTTAAAAGAAAAGGAATCTAGAGACTTCAAAACGAACGATTTAATTCGACAGGTCTCTGCACTGAGCCGAAGTAAAAAAATAGGTGAAGGTTAAACTGTGTATATTAACTTATTCGGAGAGTGAAACCATCATTATGGGAGCAAAAGCATTACTTGTATAGATTCTCATCATTTCTCATTCCTTACATTCGCCTGTTAAATACTTCCTCGTGGAATTTATTACTCTATTTTTTGTTGGTGCGTCTTACGCTAACACAGGTACGCAATATATCCTAATTCCACTTCCGTTCTTTGGTATAAATGAACAAAAATGAGTCTGCAGCTCTGAATTTAGATATACAAAACATACGAATACTACGACAAGAAGATCCAAATTATAACATTTCTAGTGCTGTTTGTATTTTTATTTATTTATATTATTTATTATTTATTCGACTCAAAGCCCCCTGTGAGCTCACTCACGCCCATTTAATATCTTGTGTATTACAAAACGTATAGTAAAAATAAGTTTGGGGTTTTAGGTTAAAAAACGCGTAATGAAATTAACTGCTAACAAGTCCTGAGTCATGACTTCATATCATCAGTGATGTTAGTAGGAGAAATAAAGACTATATAGTTCAAACTTAAGATGAGAACATCTCTATCTGCTGTGAGATGAGATGACCACGTAATTTGTACATTCATTTCTAGAAACAGTGGCTGAATCATGGACTGGAGAATTAAGCCATTGGAGCTTCTCTACAATTTGTGAGTTGTTATCGGATTACAATTTGTCACAGATTTCACTCTAAATTAGAACGAGACTTGAGATTAAATTAGTCAGTCAAGTTCTTACTGGTTAGCCTTGTCTTATCCTCCAGCTAGCTATTTAAAATAAAGATTAAGATGGCTTTTCTGACTCGTGTGAGCTTGAAGTTTTAACCGATATGCTTCAAGGTCTGTCACTTTTATGTTTAATTTCCATAACTAAAAGTTCCGTGTTAAAGTGTAGTATTAGTATTTTTATTTAGGATACATAAGAATTACAAGCTTATTTGCGGAGCTTATGATTTCTGGCGACGCTACTTGTTATTGTCCATAATAGTTAGTAGAGTAGGTGTCAATAAATAGTTTTTTTTTATTCCGCTGTTCGATGATGTAATCTAGTACGAATGAGGTATGCATGTCCTGTCACATGTTATTATTTTTGCTAAGAATGACTATCATTGTTATTTAAACTTAGCCTAGCAAGAATTTGCTATCCTTTCTGGATGATGAATAAACAATAAAGCAAACTTGTGAGCATGACTCAGTCAGTCACTCAGACTCAATATTATAAGGCTACAAGCTTACTACTACTTCT
This sequence comes from Hydroisotoma schaefferi, assembly GCA_034682405.1. Classification (NCBI taxonomy): domain Eukaryota; kingdom Metazoa; phylum Arthropoda; class Collembola; order Entomobryomorpha; family Isotomidae; genus Hydroisotoma; species Hydroisotoma schaefferi. Next base: position 43,181 of record JAQFZX010000555.1, on the reverse strand, counting down.
TGACTACTATTCATTGAAACGTGCGTGGATGAAAGACCCAGCTTGCATAATCCGTCTTAGATATCCATCCATCAATTTACATAACCAGAATTCCTAAACCACTTCTTCATATAGTTGATTATTTGAGGAATATAGGAAGGAGCAGCGAAGTTGAATTGATCTATTCTACATGTACTTTTATATGCATGCCGTATTTGTCTGTTTTGCGGACAGGGGTTCATGTGAGCCTGCATTTATGAAAGGGTTGATTAAGGAAGTATAATAGAAGTTAACTGATTGAATTACCATTCAGTAGAGTAATTGACTCAGCCATTGTTTGCATTTTGTTATATTATATACTCTAAGCAAAGCACTTGTTCATTCATACATGTTGCTACTTGTTGCTGAGCTTTTGTCTTCGATTCGAAATTCGAACCCGGTCTGTGGTTGCTTTACATATACTGTTTGAGTGACATGACTGTTGGTTTTACTGCTCAAATCTCATTCTTGTTTTCTGCAAAAGTATATTTGATTATGTAACATTATCATGAATTGATTGACAAGAGACTCCAGCCCAGCCAGTTGCTTTTTGTGTATTCTGTCGCACTTGATTCAATCATATTTTACAAGTGCAAATTAGTAGGACACTGAAAGTGTGAAAGTATTCAGTGTGATATTTTATTGGTATTGGTGGTTGGATTGGATGTTTTCATGCCTTTCTGAAAAAGTCTAGTCAAAGTGTCTCAAGTAGCTTATCCTAAGCAGAAAACCAGAGGAAGCTACTAATTAGTATTGTAGTTGTCGACAGAATTGTGCTCAAATAGATGCAGGTAAATTGGAGTAAAAATAGTTTTTTCTTTATCATGTTTTAAGACACGGATGCTACAGACTGTGGTGATTTAGTTTCCTGTAGAATGAGTAATGACTTATGGTTTATCGTGTATAAAGGAGTAAATGACTTCACTTAGTTATTATGAAATGTTGTAAAGGTTTAGATAAGGATTCCGTTATTGGGTTATGTTTTAGCTCGTACACTTCTTAGTCTTGCTTTACTACTTCATGGAGAACATAGTTTGATACGCGAGATTTTGGACATTAGAACGGGCAAAATGGTTGAAATGCTTATTATCTGGTTGCATTGTGAAGTAATGGACTTATTATATCGTTTTTCAGAATGGTGGTTCTATCAGACAAGACTGACTATGGAAGCTTTGCCGAGCCGTCGTCTTCAGGAATTTTGATAGGAAGTAGTTCAGGTGGAACGAATAATAGCAGTGCTGCAGTTGGACACGGTCATCACCAAAGTCAAGGTGGTGTCAACTCTTCTTCTGGCCCCAATAATAGTAATAGCAACAGCAACAATAGTCGCACCAGCAGTGTTAGCAGCAACAGTAACAGTCTGACCTCTTCAGTCCGAAGTATAGCTAGCGAAAGCGTTAGTGGAGTGCAAAGTGCAAGTAACAATTCAAATAATAATACGCGATCTGGTACTCGTTCGGTAGGCAACTTATCCGTAAATCCAAACGTTCACCTTGGTCTTGGACTGGAGCTTGGTCTTGGGGTCCAAAAGGATATCCCAACAACGGTGGATAACTCTGCAGTCAGTATTTGCTTTTTGGACGACTCAACCGAAGATTCCAGGGAGGGAACGCGAGTTCGAGCATCTACCAGTAGGATTAGAACCGCTTCCGGCAATAATAATACTTTGTTAAAGGGTAGTCAGCCAGTTTTAAGACTTTCACCTACCGATACAATAGTAATTGTTAATAGTAGTGGCACGAAAAACTCCTCGGGGAAAGGGACAACTACGCAGGCATATTCGAATAGCTCCAGTCCGATGTCAACAAATAGTGGAGACCTGTTGTATCAGCGACAGCCTTTGTTGCAGCAAGATGAAAATGGGTGGATTGAACAGGATGATAATCTCGGTCTTGGCGTTGACTCGCTATCCTCGGTAATTTCTATATTTTAGGTAATTTTTTCCATTTTAAAAAGGTATAAATGATGATTGTATGAATGTCTGATTTTTTTAGAGTGGGAAGAGAGGACGAGATGCTGTTAGGATTGACATCACCTCTGATCAATCAGTAGTGCCAACTAAGCGATACCCCAAAGAGAAACGGAAGACTGTGTTTGCATTTTTGATTTTATGTTGTAACTTTGTACTAGCCACATTATCCTTAGCGTTGACCCATGAAAGAGTGCCTGATCGTAGCACGTATGCTCCTCTTCCAGACATCATTCTTGACAATGTGATCACGCAAGATTGGGCCCTGGACGTGTCCGACATTCTTGTCGCCATTTCTGCAATGACCACATTTGTTGTTATGCTTCTTCATCGTCACAGGTACATTGTCCATGGAATGGCCTATATCAGCGAAGAACACTTTTAAACGAAGAACGATGGCTAACTTTTTGTGTGCTTGCTTTGCAGGTGGATTGTTTTTCGACGTGTTTTTCTTATCTTAGGATGCCTGTATATGATGAGGTCCTTGACCATGTATGTCACAGTGTTACCGGTTGCATCGTATACATATACTTGTTCCCCCAAATCAAATTCTACTTCAGTATGGGAAATTGCTCGTAGAGTAGTTAAACTTGTTAGTGGATTTGGCCTCTCTATAAATGGCCAACATACTTACTGCGGAGATTATATTTATTCGGGACACACAGTCATTTTAGTTACGGCCTATCTGTTCATACAAGAATGTAAGATTTTTATTTATATACTTTGGCATTCCGCGTTTCCGTTTTGGTATAGTTCAAATAAAATTATGTTATTTTATTTTCAGATACTCCTCGAAAGTTAATTTATTTACATTGGGCATCTTGGACTACAAGTTTTGTAGGAGTGATCATGATGCTGATTTCTCGTGGCCATTATACCGTTGATATATTAATAGCCTACTATGTTGCTACAAGATTATTTTGGATCTATCACACTTTAGCAAATAATCCTCATCTGAAGGTAACATTTCAATGTCATTATGTAACATTCGATTCCATGTTTTTCTGTATACTTAGTTATTGATTATTCAACGATTGGGTTTTTGCTTGTCAAGGTTCAAAGTGGACAGAACGGTTCCAGTAATAATTTCCTATCCCGAATATGGTGGTTTCCAGTATTTCGATACATGGAAGGAAATGTTGGAGGCGAGTTGCCGAGAAAATACTCTTATCCATGGTCTTCAAAAGAGCATAGATCGAGAAGGAGCATTTAATTTCAACCTTCTCATAGCTAGTATTTAGTACTGATGACCAATTACTATGCATTCGGGAGAAAAAATGAGAACTTACAGGCAGTAATCATATTACTTCGATAACTCCTGAAACTTCAGGAAGGCAACTGGTCTTCCTGGCTATGTAACAGATCTGGACTTCAAGAAGGAAAAACTCACTGATGATGAATCCCGAGTGTTTTAAGTGTACATTTTTGTAAGCTACGCGTGTAAAAAAGGAAAACTTTGCAGTGGTGCAGGTTTCATAGTTGGAACAGCTACTGATTTTTAAAGAAATTATTTTCTGTGCCTTGCAGTTCTTAGAAACCGGCCCGTAGTGTACTCCAATAATATTAAGGAGTATGCTCTTAGAACCTGTAGCATTTATGTTGGTATTTTCAAGTTCCGACTGCCTTGATGGTGTAGTTTCAAAATGTGTAACGAGTAAATGTAAATCCAAAGCTAACAAACCGAAGTTATTAGTATCTTTTGCTGCATAATATCTCCTTGTTACTATAAATATAACTTACAAGTTTCATTGACTGAGTGTTGAATATTGAATAAAAGAAAGTAGAAGAGGACAGAAATATTTAATAAAATACTTGTAAATCACTAGCAGACTGATCGTATACTGGCAACTGGGCTAATTAATTATATTTTCTACTCGCTGTAGTACCTGCAATTTATCAATAGTACATTTTCGTGATATAAATTTAGCGTATAAACGATTTAGATTTACCGATAATACAATGTGTGTTGAAAATAATTACCAGAAGCAGTTAACAGCACTATATTAACTAGAAGTTTGGTTTGTTGTGCCGTGTAATGCTAAAAATTAGGTGGAATAACTTATAACTTGCTCCTTAAATCGTAATTAATTATAATTAACTACATACAATCAAGTTATTGCCCACATTAATCACCAAACGTCCATCGGTTTCTCGTCCACGGGTTATATCAAATTCTTTACAAGTAGATTATATGCCTGGCAGAATTTGCTATCCAAGAAGTCCTTTATGATTTGTAGTATTCATAAAAGCTGTGGAGAGGTGTTTTTTTCAAACGTAGATTAACTTAGGTTGTTTAAACTGGAAATGTATGAAATTAAACAGCGGTGATATATATGAAACGTCAGAACTACAACTTTATACAATTAAATGTTCATTTGCTTTATTACTTTAATTCATTATGTAGAGCTCTACAAATTATAATCTTGGTCTTAATTAAAGTTCATTTAAGTATAAATTAAATTGTTAAAAAATTGCAGAGATTGCAGAGAGCTTGTTGGTAGTCATACTGTTTGTTTTATATTTGAATAAAGATCCTTAGTGATTGCGCTGATTCGTATAAGTTTCTATATGCATTCCTTGAGTAAAAATCATTGCCTAGTACTGTTAATGTATAAGAAGTACTGCATGTCTTTTTACCCTAATATGTCACTGCATACACCTACAGTTGCAGACAATTATTGTAGCTCGTAAAAAGTATTTTAACATTTGTAAAAGTATTCCGCCTAATATTATGCGATTGTAATGACACTTCAAAATGAAATAGAGTTGTGCCCATTCCCGTTAACCTGCTTTTTAGTTATTAGTCTTTTACTAATGACGTGTAACTGTCACTGCTCCTTGTTTCAATCCATCTTTCCTGTACAGAAGGGTGCTGAAGTAGGATGTACTTCAATTTCCAAGCTAAAGTACACGAGGCTCGTATTAGGTTTGAAATGTGAATTCGGTTTGCTTAAAAGGTGTCTATAAAACTGAAAAACATGCTTGGTCTCCGAACTATTGGAAGTTGTATCTACTTCCTCATTGTGATATTCCTTACATTGAGGTGAAACCTATAAAGTGTTTATTAAACTAAGTATCCCATCATATAAATAATAATTTAAATACTTTGATTCTTCTAGTACTTCAAGTGTATCACTGGAAGAATTACCAGAGGATAACGCAAAGAAATTATTTTCCAATGTTACCCAATGGGAGTCTTTGCATAAACATCCTGAACATCCAGGAACTGGGGGACACGGAGTAGCTTTCTATAACTTCTTCACATCCTTCGTGAACCAGACGAGGCAAACCATACCGAATATTGTAGGTCACGGCAATTTTACATTAATTCAGCTAGCATTATTAGCAGCCATAGGATCTATGGCCGCTGGAGCAGCAACTATTGCAGCAGAAGCATTAGTGTTCAGGCAAGAACAGAGTGACTTGAACCATTATCACCAACTACTAGCACAGCATACACAACGTTCATCAGCGTCAAATTCCTATGGAAGTCCTGCAGTTTCATCAAATTCAAGTAGAAAGAAACGGGAGTTATTAAGTGACGGGATATTCCTAAGAGCTGAGGAGATCTTGAACCAGCATAGGCGTTCTAAAAGAGGCACGCTGAGAAAGCCTGTAAAACTTGTACCTATTCCAAGCATTATTCCTGTACTCCCTGCGTATCAAAAAGCTTTAAATAGAAGGAATGCTAACTTCTATCCACCTTCAAATAACTATCCTCCTTATAGATACAATTCTTGGTTTAAATTCTGGGATAGAAATCGTTTCGGTCCAGATAGAAATCGGCTTCGCCCCGACCGAAATAATGTCAGATATCCAGTGGCAGGAAACTGGCAAATGAAGATAAAATAGAGTATTATACCGAGAGCGAGAATTCATACTTTCTCTGAAGTTAGAATAATTAAAGGGGAAAACACGTAAACAAATTTAATGCAGTAAATATTGTGTTTAGGAGTTAATGTTATTTTTATTTGCTGATTGACATTGCTAATTTATGAACTCTTCTTATCTTTATCTCTTTTTCTGTGTTAGTAGTCCGTAGAAAGTTGCAGGAAATAAGCCAGATGCGATTTTAAATAAAATATCTATTAGCATAGACTAGATGATAATAGCTGCGGTTGTATTTTAATTTAAAACAATTAATGGGGTTAAATATACTACTTGACAGAATAACGGAGGTATTGGTAGCATGGTTGTAGTAATTATTTTGTCTAAATGACAGTTTATTTTCAATTATACTTTCCTGCAAATCCAAATAGCCTAATCAATCATTCCATCCACCAGTTAATGAACTATTTGAGGCAACTGACTGGATGTCTCTACACATTTTCAAGAATATTTCCTTAAGTAAACTAAAATAATCCTTGAGCTCGCTACTTCCAGACTCATTTCCATCATGTTCCTTATTCCTTGGTTGTATGAAAAACTCCACGCCGTTGTCTTCAATCGCACAGTCCAAACACTTTATACTATGAATTTCCACAATTTCCGGTTTTAAGCTTCCAGCAGTTAACTCGTTGAGAATTCCAAAAAATTGTATTCTGTCCCCGGATTTGAAGTTTAATACATGATCCACCAAATTCTGCTTATCCTTGTTACGTTCCAGAGGGTTCGTCGCGACGAAAACAGTTGCAGGAGAATTCTGCTGAGTTTCCGAACCTGGGAGGTAACTCTGCCACGTATTTGTATCCCCACCATCACTTGTAATAATGTTCACATTAATGTCGAAAGAAATGTCCCGAAATCCTGTAGAACCTGCATGAAGGTCCAGATCCCGTATCTTTACCACGGAGATCCGTCCATTCCAACGTACGGCTGTGGAGTTGTTCTTGCCATATTTTTTAAAGCAGTTGAGTTGAGTTGCTGCTGGGCTAACGGACTTCCATGCCTTTCTGTGACAGTGCTTATCATATTCATCCCAGTCCAACAGGTTAAGTTCCGTTATGTCTTTGTAGGGTGACAATGGATTGAACATCTTATTCACGCTTGACAGACAGTTTGACTTTGAAATCACTACTTTCGTCTCGGGTAGAGATGCTAGTAAGGTTATTGTGCAAGTAATCCCAATAAGAAGAAACATAGCTTTTCCCATATTCACCTTTGACTGAACGACTAGAATAGTAATTGTAAGAAGCGACCCGATCACGAAGCATTCGACTGCTTCATTCAGTTCTAACTGTAAGCTTGACTTGATAGTTTGTTGAGTCCATAGAATTGCAAGCATTTCCGGTAAGGTTTCTTGCAGGAGATTATTTTTACTCCTCCAAAACATTGATGAACATAAGATTGCCAAGATGACAAGATGAATTTCAGACATAGTACAATAAGGTTGAAGGGTTGTGGTAAATAAGAGACTCCAATACTCCACGGATTCAGAGAAGTTCGCTCCCAACAATTTATCGATCTGGGGTACTATTTCAGTCCAAATTGTGGGTAAACTACCAAGACAAAAAATGAGGAAAGCTCTCCAACTAGGTCGCCAACTAGGAAGGATTCCCCGAAAGATAGAAAAAATGACTAGAATTCCTATGATGACTTTTAACGGGACGGTTCCATCAAAAATGAAAAAAGTGACTAGACACACTCCCAAGCAGATGAGATAGGGAAGAAGGTAGTTAATCAGAAGTCGATTTACGGCTATTTCATCCGACCACGTTTTACTTGTTAAAACGCTGTTATATGCATCCGACCAGTCTGTTAAAGAACACAGAAAAATCTCCAAGTTAATATCTTAAACTTTAGAGAAACCCTTCACTGTTCAATAAAATAAGACTAAACCACAGATTAATTACCTTTAAAGTTAGCTTGACGCCTGTTCCAAACCAGAATATTGTAGCAAGCCCATACTGACATTAGGACTGAGGCATACAAGCAGAAACATTCTAGACTAACGATTCCCCCCAAATAGGTCAGAATTAGTAACTGTCCCATAAAGTCATTAAACCGACTTGAAAAACTCCAATATCGGCCAAGTTCCGCTTTCCTATCAATAGTGGGGGAAGGTACAGTTCCTAAGTTAAACGAGTTGGCAGTCTTAAGTAAATCATCCAGCGTAAGTTTATCCCCCTCTTGATCACAAACTCTGTCAGACTTTTCAAAATTGTCTGAATTAGAGAGCTTAGGAGATGCCCCGAGTTTGACATTTCTCCGAGGATTAGCAGAGTTTTTGTTTTTTTGAGATAATGTATAAGTCTTGTTAAGCTCTCCCGTATTCCCATCATCGTACCCTGCTACGTCGAACCTGTCCAACGCTAACCTATCCTTTTCACCCTGAAATGTAGTATCTTCGTCTGAAGTTTCCGTTCCAGAACTACTAAGAGATTCCAAGCATTCTTCTTGATCCTGTAGGCTTTTATGCCAGTCTTCTAAACGGGATAGGATCTGATTTGTAGTTATAAACTCCTCTCCATTATTTAGCCTAAGGAAAATTATTTTTATGTCATTTGTAGTTTAGAAGCAGGAAAGGGAAGCTGCATAAAATATATCTTTTTAAAATACTTCATACTTTAAGTAGAGAAGCCTGGCTGCTTTGAAAGTTAGTTTTTCATGTTTGGGAGTCATAAGGCAGGTCTTAACATCGAGTATGTTTTGACCAGAAACTCCTGCAAATAAATGAGTCAGCCATGTAGGGCAGAAATAGTACAAACATTTATTTTATTACAATGCGTTAGCATCACTTCTAGCAGAGGATATGTATATAATAATTTATATGAATTTGTTGTGAATATATGTGAATTTGTGGTAGTCAAAGAATGAAACTCTGTTTCGGGATAGAACCATTGCGATTTGCATATGAGTTAGGATCATTGTAAAAATATAATAAAAAGTCAAACAAAGTACCACGCCCAGACGAGAGACAATCTTTTAGAAGTCTAGTAGCCTCTTCGTTGCCTTGCTCGGAAGACTTTATTAGCCAGTATATCGCTGAGCGTAGATTTTCTTCTGTAAAAAAATATAATTAATAGAAATTAAGCATCTTCAAAAACGTTTCATGAGGACTGGATACTTTTTTAAACATAAAATAACATCTAACTCCACGAGACAAGAGAGTCATATGCAGATATAAATCAGAAATCATTAAACTTACGATCTCTAACCGTAGATTCCTCTGAATCTATATCCTGTAGTAACTTTTTAGCAACTCCTAGCTGAGCGTGTTCGCATCCATCCTCTGCTAAATTCGCCTGGAGAAGATGAAAACTCATGGCAGACCGATCTGGAATAATTAATTGAAATACAATTTAAACTCCGATCTAACAAAACACCCTATAGAATGCAAAATATATATATGCATGTAAATAAATTACTTGCTCTATAAAAGCTTCTCTGCAAAGAGAGAAACTTTAAAACTTTTTTTTTAAAGGTAGTTTCATTACCTCTCTGAGCCCATAGTTTCCTGGGCTTCTTTCCATCAACAAGCCTAATATCACCGGCCATTTCATCCAAAACCTCAGATGAAAAATTAAGATTACTATTACTATTGCTATTACTTTTGTCGAGAAGATCAGCCTTGCTGCATTTACGACTGCTACTATCAACAAGAATGCTATCTCCAACCAGAGAGTTTGTCAACTGGGCTCGTTGCTCCAAAGTGAATGTAAATTTATTGTTATTCTGATTATGGAGATGACCTAAACTACCTCCACCTGAGGCTATCAATGATGCACAACGTTCATCTCCATTACCACTACCACCTACACCTGCTGTATTAGCTTTGTTGCAAATTGTAGATTCACTTCTGCTAACACTTATGGGGTTGGGACTCCGAGGGGTAGTCGTCGTCCGTCTACTAGTTAGACTGGCCATGCAAGCGATGTTATAATCATTCACTCTTCAGAAGACATTCTCAAAAAGGAAATATCCAATTGAAGCAAATGGTTTAGGAGTTGCGAAAACGTTAGGAACTCTAGAAACAAGTCTAGTTTCAAAAGTAAAGGCTATCCGTGACCATTTTAAATCACTTCCTTTAATCTATGACGAATTACGAAATATATTTCGGATCGATGTCTATGCACCAAATATTATCTTATTTTGTTCAATTGTCCGACCCTGGAACGATCATGTAGCAGTTACTTGCATAAGGGTATTACGTGGAGTAAAGTAAAATCCGCATGCATGAGTCTTCAACATCCAGAGAGTCTGGAGTCTGACACTAGCAGGAAACTCTGTCTGTTGTTTCAGATGCACAAAATGATGACTTTATTTTACAGACTTTGTTGAGGCAAGTTTTACTACTTATTTTTTGCCCTTTTTGGATGCATACAATTTAATAGATTTAGGTATTCTAGTACTGCACCGCGGTTTCAGCTAAAGTCAGTCTCAAAGAATGGGAAGAATGTGGGCTTATTTATTTTTATTAAGACTTGGAAAGGCTAAGAGTGAACTTCCAGTTAACTTTGCATTAAGTGAGATAGATAGGGATAGAATAACCATCTCTCTACTTTCAGTCTAAAAGCAGAATAACTCGGTTCTGGTTGTGATACCCGGGTATAATATAGAAATGGATCGCTTGCTCACAACTTAACACAAAAACCCTGAATGTTTCACTACTACGGTTATTAAATCCTGAGCCTGTCTGAATATTTGTTTGTCATGCCATGTAACTGGAAGACTGGAACTTAGTCAGGCGAGTGTAAATAAATGGTTAAGTTTTCGTTAGGGAAAAGGGAATTCTGAGTGAATACTTTTTTTAGATGCATAAAATAATCTTCTCAATTATCTTTAGTCAGGGGGAATTAAGGTGATTGATTGGAGGTTCCACCCAAATCTTACCATATGGTTTAGTTTGCTTAGAACACAAGGTTATTTATCATTCATTCATTGACAATCAAGTTAGTTGCAATCTATTCATGTCTACTAAGTTTTGGAATATCGTATATTATGGCTTTGGCTGCGAATTGAAGAAATATTATACGATTCATGGGACATGGTTGTACTACAGCTCACTTTGTCCACAAGTATGAAGATGAGGATGCTAAATAATATTCTGAAATGATACCGAGATTTATGGCCTGTAAAATTGAGCGTGGTTAAAGAATAACATGCTTTGATATGAGAATATTTCTTCAAAGCATGCATGTGTGGATTAGATTGCAGAATGAATGTCATGAAACCCATACTGGTAAGTAGTAGGAGGATCATACAGACGTACTGTACTGTAAAGAATTCATATCTTTTGCAAAGGCCAAATCTGTTAACAAATCCTTATTTTATTTTGTATAAATATTTGTCCTGTTCCTATGATTTACGCAAAAGTTTTACAATCAACGGACCGTGGTGAGAGTTTCCTGTTATGAAAAGGAATCTATTTATTTATTTTGAAGGATACGGTCAATACAAAACTAAAACCTTAGTTCTGAAGTCGGAATTGGGATCGGATCGGAATAGAAAATGCTTACGATTTTTAGCGAGTAAGTAATACCGATTCGTGTGTCAAGATGTTTGTCAAGATGACAAACATAAATTTTTTTACATTCAGTAGTAAAAGAGCACGACTGAAACATGGTAATTGTAATTAACCATCTTCAAACCAAGACTGTAACCTGATCAAAAGACAAATGTAAAGTATAACACATTTATAGTAATGAATCTTTAAGTGTGCTTTACGCTTCCTTTCTCATGAGGCTTTGCTTAATGGGGGGTGGCTGGATCAAATTTAAAAGCTTAAAAAGTAGGAATGAAAGCAGTAAATTAAAAACACATTCACATCTATCTAACTTCTACCTCCAGCACAATGAGAACACATTCATTATAGCAGCAATATGATCACATCCTTATTTTCATTTTTGGACTCCACTCTCCAAGGATATTCTTGTTACTTTATTTTAAATTAGTCTAAACATTGCATTACTGTGGTTTTGCTTTAGTCAGGATCTTATTTATTGCCTTGTACCACTATCAACGGTAACACAGCTAACCATGGGAGGATCACTTTTTACATGCACTCATCTTATATTATTGCCCCTTCAGTTATTAAATATTTTAATGCAGTGCTGCATTATGATACAACTGCTTTTACCTAAAGTGTCCTATTAATGTTACTGTAACAGTTAGATGTGACATTTTCGATTGTAATGGATCTGATATTAATGAATTGTAAGCCTTCCACCGTCCCTTTTAAAATAGTATACCATTTGAAGGAGCATAAACTAAAGTGACATAGGTACCTAGTTGGTTACCACACTTTGTCTTTTGTCTAAGTACACCAAAAAGGGATGCTACTTTTATTTAAATTATTATACCTGTAAAGTTACCGTTTAAGCTATTTATAGAATTACACGTTTCCAGTAAACTAAGCATCCAAAAATACTCCAAATCTGTGTACCTTGTGCTTGTTGATTTTAAATTGCATTCAGACAACCATTCCCATTTTCAATGCATTGCTGCATGGATTCATGACAGTGGTTATTTTATCCTTGTGCAGCAGAAATACTTTAAACTCCAGTATTGTTAAAGATTCAAATCTTAGAAGAACTATATCTACTACTTACAGTAAAATAATACTAATAGATTCCTCCTCTCATCATCTTATCATCTTATTTTTTTACCCCATCATTGCTCTTTTGTGTCGCAAGAAGTTCCCCTTCTTAGGACATACCGAATATTCAGAGATATTTGTTTGGTTGTTGAAATTTCATACACTTATGTAGTCACTCCCCGGAGAGAAGGTAGTTTCGTTTACGTTATAGTTATTCAGTAGTTCTTGGCTCACACCGATATTCACATGATCGCTTATTACAACCATAACCATGAGTAGACAAAAAAGTATGACCCAGAGTAAAAAACCATAAGATAGCATATCATCTCAAATCTCAACTTTAATACGCTGTTCGAATCGTTCAGCTCAAGTATCTATATATCTCTTTGCATGCCATGAGAGGGAATACAAGTGCATAGGTTGCAAAGAAATTAAATAATACAGAGGATAGTTTCCCATGCATTTTTTCCAATAAATAAGCTGAAGTCAAGTCAGCATTATGCAATTAATACATAATAGCCGAATACATAGTTTTGTGTAGTAAAATTTGCAATAGCTAAGAAAGAGCATTCATTAGGGGTGTGAGCATTTTATTAAATGTTATAAGCCTGACCATTTGTGCGTTTAATACGGCCGGTGGATATCTGAACATTTAAAAAAGCAGAGATCGGTCTTAGGTTCATTACTTGACTAATCATATTCTTATATGGTCTTCTTTAAGTACAGCAGTACAGGAACATTTAACTTTACATCCAGAACCTCAGTCCTAACTTTCTAGCTGGTCTCTGGTTCAAGTTCAACCGTTTAGTGCCTCAAGCAACTGTTGCAGCAGAGCAGAGCTAAACCTTTCACAGAATCGACCAACCTATAGTAACAATTTTACCTATTCATACCAAGCTTCATTGCATTGGTTTGATTATACAGTGTGTTGTAAATACAGCAATAGTACCATTTAAAGGTGAGTTAAAGTGCAACTATATCACTTTTCTCACTTCCTTGTAGGTTTCACTTATATCGAACGGTTTGTTCGACTTACTACGTCAAGATAGGCAGAGATTTACTATTTACTTGACTGTTCCAGAGATTAGTTGAGCAAAGCAATTAAGTTCAGTTACGTATGAACAGAGAAAACAGGATAACTAAACTGTTTACTACTTCTGAAGTTCGCAGATATACTTCTACATTCTTGATAATACAATGGGTTCATTAGCTGAATGTCCCTTGTGGAAGCCTAGCCCTAAAGATTTACCTTTGCTACGGCTGGAAATCTTTCGGAAGAAAGTCAATGAGAAGTATGGCCTGCATTTGGGTAATTTATTTACTCGATTTTGTATAAAAAGTTTGTTCAGATGGGAATATATAGTAATATTTTATAAATAATTTCTTCATCAAGATTGTGTGAGACTAGACTTGATAAGATGTTGATATTTTTCAGAAAACTATCACGATCTGCATAAATGGTCTGTAACTCATCGGGCATCCTTCTGGAGTGAAGTTTGGGAGTTGGGACAGATTATTCATAGTGAGCCGTATCATGAAGTTGTTGATGAATCTATTCCCATTGATCAAATACCCAAGTGGTTTACAGGAGCTAAGCTCAATTTTGCTGAAAATTTGCTAGAGAAGGGAAATAATGATGACATAGCCGTCATTTACAAAGGTAAGTTTAAGACATAATTGTGGGTTTAACATTTGGAAAATGTTCGAATTATTTAAATGAAGCTGCAAGTCCTGTATAAACTATTTACACCAGAGATTTCAATGATCTACTCCATGCAACTGTCCTGTCAAAGCTTAAAGATTTAGAGAGATCCGGCTATGCATTTTAGGCAGCCTTGACATTTAACATAATTCGCCCTCTTAAACTTTTAATCTTTATTTGATAGATCCGCACATGAATTCATCTGATGATTTACTTTAATTGATAATTAGTAATATATATTTAAGGCGAGTGGAGTGGATGACCATTACTCGTGACACGTAGTCTGTCGCAAATGATAAGAATTTATGATTAAGATTAAGAGATGTTCAGTTCATGGCGTATTAATCCTAAGTACTTATTCTGATGGTAGTACGAAATATAATAGCTGATCTTAGCTTTTTTGCAATCCAGGCGATGAATATATTTAAAATCCAACTTCGCTAAAAATCCTTATGAAAATGATTTTTTTCCCGTTGAAGAAAAACATGATAATGATATTTATATCTGAATCAATTATAGGAGGGGTACATGTTAATTCAGCTGTTTTAAGCCTCCTTTGATAAGGTAATTTCATCAAGTTTAAAATAATTAATTACATAGGTGAAGGGCACCCTGAAGGTACAAAACTAACGTTTGGACAACTCAGAGCTGAAGTAGTGTCATGGGCTGCAGCGTTGAAAAACGCAGGTGTGCAAAAGAACGATGTTGTAGCTGGGATTCTTCCCAATGCACCAGAGGTATTGTTATAAAACTGCATATACATACCCGAGATAGTTAATTATGGTTAAATTAGGGATTTAAATATTTTAAATTGTAGACTTTAGTAGCACTACTGGCTACAGCGAGTATTGGAGCTGTTTGGACATGCACTTCTCCTGATTACGGGGCGACCGTAAGTAATAACTAGATTTCTTATATTCGATGATAATCGTTCGATTTTACTCACGCCATTGTCGATCTTTTTCTGTCTAAAGTTTAAGGTCCAAGGCAATATATTCCCATGTTAAATCTGCCAAATGATTCTAATAAATCCAGAACCCAGGCTATATTTCATACGCTTTTTAATGTTTTGCATAGTATTTTCAGTGAAAAATGTTTACTTTTTTCCCAGGGTATCGTAGACAGGTTTAAACAAACGGAGCCGAAAGTAGTGATATCTGTTAATGCAGTGTATTATAACAGCAAAGTCCATCCTTTATCCACAAAGTTGCAGCAAATCGCAGCAGAATTAACCTCAGTACAGAAGTTTATTATCATTCCATTCATCAATGAGCCTAAAAAAGATTCCAGCAACCTACAATACCCACTATGGTAAAGCACTGATAAAAAGTTTCAAATCCCAGCAAACACAAATGCATGAATTTAAAATAATGGATGATTATTTGAATTTCTGAAAACTGCTTTAGGGTTTCCTCGACACAGTTTTTAAACGACTTTCGATCTCTGAAACAACAGCTCCACTATGAACAATTGCCCTTTGACCATCCCCTTTTTATAATGTATTCCTCGGGCACAACTGGAAAGCCAAAATGCATGGTCCATTCAGCAGGGGTATACTAAACGAACCATTTGCAATTTAATTGATGGAAACCCCACAGTTCGTATTTTTAGTTTATCAATACGATATTTTTAGGGGACTCTTATCAAGCATGTTGAAGAACATTGGCTACAAAGCGATCTCAGGAGTGCCGATGTAATATTTTACTACACAACGGTAACTATAAGCAGATATTTTTCATAAGAATGAAGCACGTAAAAGCAGTGGCTTAATAAAGTTCAGTATTGCATGGCCGCCCTTGAATCTGTTGTGGTATTTAGTATTTTCTGATGACTCCTTTCCTGTAAACAATAGGTCGGATGGATGATGTACAATTGGTTGATTACATCATTAACAACGGGTTGTACAATTGTGCTTTACGATGGTGCTCCTTCTACGGCTCTCTGGAGTCTAATAGATGAGTTTGGAATAACCATCTTCGGGACAAGTGCCAAATGGCTAGCAGTTCAAGAAGAATACTATAAGAAAGCTTCGTCGGATAATAATACAGATGAAAAAGGAAGAAAAGCTCTTTATAAGGAACTGGACAAAACAAATACTAAACTTAGAATGATTCTGTCAACGGGTTCTCCCCTTAAGCCCCAATCGTTTGATTTCGTTTATGATAATGTTAAGAAGGATGTTATTCTTGGATCCATATCCGGTAAAAATTTGACCGACGCATATGTATACTCCAAGATAACCTATAGCTTATCCTAGCTCATTTGGCATTGTTTAAAATTGCTTAGGTGGTACCGACATCATTGGCTGCTATATGGTTTGGTTAAAAATAATTAGGAAAACAGGGTGGATATGCCTCTTGCTATCTTACTCACTTTTCATGTTTTTTCTGGGCTTATAGGGCCAAAACCCCGCACTGCCTGTTTATAGAGGGGAAATCCAATCGTACCATTTGGGATGCGATTTAGACTGCAGTGATGAGAATGCAATAAGCGTTGTCGGGGAAAGAGGTGAACTCCTCGTCCGAACTCCATTTCCAAGCATGCCAACCCATTTTTACTCTGACCCGGAAGGTCTCCTTTATAAAAAAGCGTATTTCGCTAAGCACAAAGGGATCTGGGCTCATGGGGATTACATGATGATAAACCCTCAAACTAAGGGAATAGTTATGCTGGGAAGGTCTGATGCTACGTTAAACCCTAATGGAGTTCGGTTTGGGAGCGCTGAAATATACCAAGTTGGTAAGGGCTCACATATCCTGAACGTTTCGTAGAAATCCTAGAAACAATTAAAGTTTGCATTTTCAGTTTAGAAATGTATGATTTCTTTTGAACAGTTGAGGATTTCATGGAAATAACAGATAGCGTTTGCATCGCTCAACGAAACAGTTCTGGGTCGGATGAACGAGTAGTACTTTTTTTAAAACTTGTACAAGGAATTGAATTTACGGACGATCTGGTTAATAGGATTAAGAAATCGGTACGGGAGCAATTGTCCCCTCGACACGTACCCGCTGTAATATTACCCATCAGTGACATTCCGGTAAGGAATTACAGTTCGATGGACAAGATACTATCTAGGCAGTTATTCTGTTATTTTATGAAAACGCTTTTACTTTTCAGTACACAATTAGTGGAAAAAAAGTTGAGATTGCCGTACGAAAAGTGATAGAAGGCGAGGAAGTAAAAAATCTTGGAGCTCTTTCTAATCCCCAGTCGTTAGATTTGTATCGAAACCTACCTCAACTTCAAGCATGGAACTAAGTTTACAGTGACCATCGAATCTTTAATTCTTATTTGAAATGTTTTAAGTCTTAAAATTGTTACATTCTTAAGGTTCTCATTCATTTTGAGCGAATATAAGAAACAAGAAATTTTCTGAGCTTTTGTCGATTTTAAGGCTAATTTGAACTATAATTGTCTTGAGATAATAGCCTCCTGGAAGTTAGGGATTTTGCTGTCAACCAGCACTACAAACTTTGATTAAGAGATTGACTACAGCGAAATGATTGGCAGTCAACGTATAGCATGCAACAGGAAATGAAATAAATAGAACTTATATTTTATTAAAGTTAAAGTTTACTTTTCCTTACTTACTTTACCATCCTTTTAATTACTAATAGATAATGCCGATCATATATCCTAGAAGTTGCTACAAACTTTTTATTAATTCTATTAATAATACAAAAACGGAGCATTTAATCTTAATATTATTAGTAACTGTAACATGTGGGTGCTAACTTACATTGACTATCTCAATAAAATTCTAGAAAGCATTTTATTTTTACTTTTGAAAAGATTCTTATCCTATAATCTTCTACAGAGTTAATGCATACAATGTTTAGTTAACTGCAGAAACTTTGTCACTGGTCACCGATGGGGACTGGTAAGATTCCATTGGAGGGCAAGTACATACCAAATGGCTGTCTCCATAAATATCATCAATTCTATTCACAGTTGGCCAAATCTTTGTATCCGGTCGGACAAACGGCTAAATGGTTACATAAAAAAGCCGAAATGTATAGCCCGAAAAATTCTTTCTACTCAATTGACTTCAGAACAATATTCATCAAACTACTTACCGCTGGGAATGCGGCCAGTTCCCGACTATAAGGTCTATTCCAATCTGATCCCATAACTTGTATTTGCGTATGAGGAGACATTTTCAAAGGATTCACTCCAATGTCCATCCTCCCTTCAGCAATTTCTTTGATTTCCTGGCGAATATCTGGGGATTAATGTAAATTTGCAAAAAATTAGGAATTTTTTCAAGTGGGTACATCGATTTAGGTTTATACACTAACATATCAGAGCATCACAGAATCGATCAAGCTCTCCTTTGTCTTCTGATTCTGTAGGCTCAATCATAAGAGAACCCGGTACTGGCCAAGACATAGTTGGAGCATGGAATCCAAAGTCCATCAATCTCTTGGCAATATCCACCGTCTCAATATTGGCTGTTTTCTTGAATTCCTTGACATCAATGATGAATTCATGAGCAACCAACCCGTTGGTTCCCTTGTGAAGCGTTTTGTAATGATTCTCCAAACGCTTAGACATGTAATTAGCATTTAGAATGGCCACTTGAGTAGCTCGCTTGAGACCTTTGGCTCCCATCATCTAAAAATGTTCCGTGTTAAAATTACTTTCAGCTTGAAAAATTGCCCATCTTTGTGCTCCTGTAAAATTATATTCTTTTCAGAAACCTTAATATAAGCCCAAGAAATGGGAAGGATGGCAGATGAGCCGAATGGAGCGGCACTAACTACTCCAAAAGATTTAGAAAGCTTTCCCATAGAAGCAAGTGGATCTATGACCGGATGAGAGGGTAGAAATGGTGCGAGATGAGATTTAACTCCAATAGGACCCATTCCAGGACCTCCGCCCCCGTGAGGAATGCAAAAAGTCTTGTGAAGATTTAAATGAGAGACATCCGAGCCATAGTCCCCAGGTCTGCAGATACCAACTTGAGCGTTCATATTGGCCCCATCGAGATAAACTTGACCTAAGTTATTAATATTGTAAAGTAATCGTAGCATTTAAGCACATTCAGTATACAAGCCTATAATACAGCCTTTGACCAGCCAGCTAACCTCCAGCATCATGAATCATTTCGCAAACATCGGCAACGGACTCCTCAAATACTCCATTGGTGGATGGATAAGTGATCATAAGACAAGACAGTTCATTCCTGTACTTTTCGATTTTAGCCTGTAAATGCTTAATATCAACGGAACCATCACGTCGTACATTGATGGGCTCTACTTTCATGCCAGCCATTTGAGCTGAGGCTGGATTCGTTCCATGAGCTGATACTGGAATCAGGCAAACATTTCTGTGACCTTCGCCTTTAGCTTCTAGGTAGGACTTTATTGCACGTAGCCCAGCATACTCTCCCTGAGCTCCACTAGAGATTAAAATGTCAAATATAAAGTTACGCAACATCCGTCTCTTCTTATTATCTTTTAAAAAGAACTTTATCATAATGTAAAGTTAAAAGTCAGCCATGAAGCGAAGCAGTCAGTTTGTTAAATAAGATTAACGGAACGGCTCATTCATACCTGTTTGGCTGAAAAGAGATCTTGTCATATCCAGTAATTTCACATAGATCCTTCTCCAACTGTTCAAACATCTCTCGATATCCAAGAGCCTGTTCTATTGGTACGAAGGGGTGGATATCAGTAAAATGACGGAAACTACAAGGCATCATTTCAGTTGTACTGTTTAATTTCATTGTACAAGATCCCTGTAATAAATTAAAGTACGCCGTACTAATCTTATCTAGGGATCTTTAGACATATAACGCTCTGAAGCTAGGGCAAACATTCAGAGAAATTACACTAAATTTATCTTACCAAAGGAATCATGGAATGGACTAAGGAGATGTCCTTATTTTCCAGTGTTTTCATATACCTAACTATTCTAGTCTCAGATTGATGTGAGTTAAAAACTGGATGGGTTAAGTATGGGCTTGTTCGGCGGAATTCAGAATTTACAATACTTCCTTCTAATGTTTCCGTATTCTCGATTTCATTTTCTAGCTGAAATTTCAATTTAAGCTGTGTTAAAGTACGGTAATTAAAGCACGAAGCAGAGAGAGTATACATGATAAGCTTATACCTTGGCCATATTAGTTTTGCCACCGAAGATCCAAAACAAATTATCCAAATCTTTTTCATTCACAGTCTCGTCCAGAGAAACGCCAACCTTTCAAATGATAAGGTAAAATGAGTACGGCTTTGTTGGACCAGAAACAAACTAAGTAGACAAAAACTTGCAATACCGATCCATCAAGATGATATCTCAAGTTTATCTCACGTTGTTGGGCCCTATGCTTTATCTCACTCTGAGCCATAGACGGTTGAATCCTCAGGGTATCAAAGAAGACAGAGTTTTCAATTGAATTTCCCATGTCTTTGAGTCCCTTTGCTAAAACTAATGTAGCTGTATGTACCCTTAAACCTATATTTTTAAGCCCACTTGGTCCATGATACACTGCAAACATTGCAGCCATATTTGCAAGCAATGCTTGAGCCGTGCAAATATTACTGGTAGCTTTATCTCTACGGATATGCTGCTCTCGGGTTTGCAAAGCAAGTCTGAGAGCATCTCTACCACTGGAATCTCTGAAATGGTTATTTATCATTGTATCCTGATCCTGATCTAAGGTTCTTGAGTATTTTCTTTAAAATTATCATGAAATACCTAGTGACCCCAATCATTCTTCCGGGAATTAGTCTAGTTAAAGAGCTTTTACAGGAAAAGAACCCAGCATGAGGGCCCCCATAACCCAACGGGACACCGAATCTTTGACTCGTACCTACAGTAATATCCACATCAAATTCCCCAGGGGGTCTCAAAATTGTTAGAGCCAACAAATCTGTCGCACAGCAGACTAGAGTCTATATAAAAAAACATACATCATAGATACATTATTTTAAAATGCTACTGTAGGAATAATTGAGGTCATGTTATGAGCTTCAACTACAAAGAGTATTAATCTTACTCCGTTTGAATGAGCTTTCACAACGATTTCACTAAGATCCATGATATTCCCCTCCGTATCAGGATACTGGAAGAGTACACCGGAAACGTCTCGATTAGAGAAGTCAAAGGTGTTAAGATTTCCTACAATAATCTCCATACCAAGTGCGCTGCATCTTGTATCAACAACGCTTACAGTTTGAGGATGAAGCTTATCAGAAAGATAGATCTTTCGTCTTTTGTTATGCCTTACATAAAAAAAATTCAGGACTAAAAACCTCAGTCGCCTTTTAAGAGTAGAACTTCAAAAATCGCCTTCAAATACCTGTAGCATAAGCTCATAGCCTCTGCAGCAGCAGTACCTTCGTCCAAGAGCGAAGCATTTGCAACGGGCAATCCCGTTAAATCAGTAACCATTGTTTGGTAATTCAGTAACCCTTCTAATCTTCCTTGGGCGATTTCCGGTTGATAAGGCGTGTACTGAGTTGTCCTACATTTTTAGCATCGATAACCAAATATTTTCAGAGCTTTTCTTTAGCTATTATGACGAAACTCTGCATTTGTAGGGTATTTACCATCCTGGATTTTCAAAGAGATTTCTCATTATAGTGTGTGGTACAACACAGTTGTGATAACCCATCCCGAGGAAACTCCTCCATAGTTTGTTTTTCTCAGCGATTGATCGTATTCTTTCAATTAATTCATGCTCATCTGTACAGTAAATTCAATTTGGTAAATACATTAGTAAATTATGTTACTTCCTTGATATTCCATTTAATCATCGCATTGCCTTTTGTATCATCTTCCAGTTTACTAATAAAATACAGACTCTCTTTTAAAACAATTTTGACATTACGGTGACTCTTTAAATCATCATCGAAGCCGTGTTTTAGGATAAACTAAATTACGAAGTTCAATGTTGTGTATTCCATCTTCAATTGCATATAACTCTTGCAAATTTTTATGTCAAGCAAATAAAAGAAAACCAGTAGAAAAATATCCAGATAAGATTCATCCGTATAATTTAAATACCCGATTTATAAAATGAAATGAAACCTTGACATTTGGCTTCCCATTCACGATGTTTTATTTAACCTGTAGATTGTACATTGAACTTTATCTGTATCTCCGCATGCTATAAACCATACACATAATGCAATGCATGCCAATTTTTGGCTAAGATCACAATTGGGATGCCAAGTTTAACGTAAGGGGGCTTATGAATTTAAACTTCTCTTTTTGAGTTTGAATACAAAATTATAGAGCAAAAAATAAAATGCATATTATGCTAACGTATTACACTTGCGTAGCATGCAAACTGATTCTGAAAAATGTATTTCCTTACCGTAACATTCTTCTAAGTCAAGATCTCGTGTTAATCTAATGCTAGCAGGGACAGCTTGCTCAATCATGTCATCAAGAGTCTAAAAAGTTTAAGGAACTCTCATTAATGCTACATTATTTCATAGAAAAGCAAATTCTCCTTAAACAGCTTCTACTATTTCAATCGCATGAATTACATTCCCGTTTTACTTCTCAAGTGTCATATATTTGTCACCTTAAATCCCAAATAAGCCAGCATTTGATCTCGATCACTTTCCCTAGGCCCAATATGTCTGGATGCAAACTCTTCCCTCTTAGGGATCAGACTTTTGGGCCGATTATCCGAAGTCGAAAATCGGACACATTGTTGCTGCCTAGTCAAGGCCAAGGTTACCTTTTTCTGGTAATGGGTCTTCAAAAGACAATCCTTTGCTACGCGTGTGAACATTATGCTACCCTGAATGTTTCGAAAAACTTTAAAAGTCAGCAAAAGTTAAGCTTCTATTTAAAATATTTGAAGGATGCGAAAAGAGCTCCGTCCAGCAGAGATTTCACAAGACAAAGTACTAATGAGTCATCGAACTGGAGGTTATAATATAGACTGTTTAATCTGGATAAGAAATTTAGGGCATTTCATAAAATAATGTTATAATCCCTGCTCATCCTAAACTGGACCACTGCCTTCTTTTTTAATTATGACCAGCCCATGCATATCATTTCAAAGTAAAGGTTAGCAGTAGAAGAGAGATAAACTAGTCATAAAACTTATTGGTCCCCTTTATCCTCATCGTCCCACTGCATTATTGTATGTGTAGTAAAGTGACATGATAGCTCTTAATACTGTTTGCATAGTTGAAGATTATAGTATTAATGCTGAGGAATGAGTACAATGAGGTACGATAATTATTTGTAGTGGTGGCTTACACATAGAAAATTTAAGTCGTATTTCTCAATGACAGTGACCATCTTTCTCAACAATCTACTGACCTTTGACCGATCGCTGACGTGCTCAGTCGATCTTGATGATGTGGTCTTGTGTCAATTTCCAGCATAAAATAACCAACTACCAGCATTCTTGCACTAATCACTTTCTTTACCAAAAGTTGTGTTGATTTAGTTTAAGCTTGAAACATATTGCTCAACATGATCGAAGACATTGCTTAAATCTTCTTATTTTTATAAACTTTTCCATTTTCACTCGCTGTAAAAATTAAAAACATTCCCCTATCTATAAAACGCATCTAAACTATATCTATATAAACGCATAATAAATTAAAGTAAAATTACATACGTTAGTATAGTTAGTAAACGTGCGATACGATGCGTATTTAATTTAAAAAATAAATTGTCCCCTGTTACATATATTGAAAAACGTCTCGTTTGTCAATACTTATGCAATGATCGGAGAAAAACATTTGCAACGCACACAAAGAACTGCACAATATTTACTTATCGTGTTCGTGATTGTGAAAGGATTGTAAGAGGATCATTATGTATGTTTTCAGAATTAAGTTATGACGTGACTCAAAATGATTTGTGATAATAATATTAACTCATAGCATCAATTACATGATAATTTCTGTATTAAAGCCATCAAGAATTTCCTGTTGCCGGTTTTTCACAAAATGTATATCTTTCAGTTGGCGAAACTACGCCAGATTTTGCAAGCCATGATTTAAGCAATTAGCAATCTGTACAGACAGATGTTATCTGAGTTTTTATGTTACTAACCCAAATCTTCTCTCATGACAGCTTTACCATATGCTAAACATTTTTATTCCTGACTTCTGCATGAGAGAAGAAGCTAAAGAAAATAAGGACAGTCAATTATTCCTAATCTTTGATAAGGATTTCAATATTTGCTTGAAATATTTGCAAATAATTCAGGTTGAGATTGCCCAGAAGATAAGTTATAGACCGTATTTCCGGGTTTAATTCCCCTTTAATAGTCTTCCCTCCAAATAATTGCCCCTTAAAAAAACCAATATGTTATGTATAAAAATTCGCCATTCTAGTCAACAGGTTTTTTCTATTTCTCCTTCGAAACAATGATTCCCCTGCGGGAATTAAAACCAGAAACAAAGGTACTGAAAATGTTTCGTATTTCAAGAGATTATTAAGCATTTCCCTTCCACAAATGTAGAAATACCACAATATAACGATTTATAGTTACTGCTTAGTTAGTACTTAGCCTTTTTTGCATAATTCTAGTACATTTTTCATTGCAACTGAAATTGCAACTTAAGCAATGCTCCTAAAACAAAACGACATTTTTTCTTTCCAAAGCTGCTATGATGACCCCAATATCTTATTCCGTAAAAAACAGGGATCGCTCTGGACATCACGACACAAGCAATATGACCTCACCTCGACTTGGTTTGGTCCAAATATTGAATAAAGATCAACTTTATGCTTCGTTTGAGACTTAACAATACGCACACAACTTTTTATTTGCTTTAAAATGCATTTATATGAATAAGATAAGATTAAAATCACACTGTGCATAACAATTATTCAGGCAAATGAACAAAAGAACGTTGTTATCCTCTGAAATAATAAAACTAGTAATATTTATATGGTTCGTTGGAGCTTTCATTTGTTAGGTTTCAATACGATAAATATAACGCCGCAAACTCTATCATTAGTTGTAATGTAATGGTCCGATGCAATTATATTGTAATGGTCAAATGTAATTGTAATGGGCTACTTGCTCCTATGAATATGGGTTTTAAACGGTCGCCTTAAACATACGATTAAATGAGGGAGTATTTGGGATGGGTCTATTAATACGGAAATTTACGGTAATTATAATTAGTTCAACTCAGCATCTCGTTTCTCATGCCTTTTTCCTTTTCTTCTTTAATCCTTTTAATCACAGCAATCGAGCATTAATCCGTGAAAATTAGACAAATTGTAAAGTGATAGTAGTAATAATTGCAAACAGAAATAGAAATCCATCTTGGAAACTTTAAAAGTCACTAATTGCTAGCAATATAACCATAAATGCGCAAATGATAAAATATTTGTACATGTAAACCCGTTAATAGCGATACTTGCGTAGATTACGCGTGTCAGTAATTATTGCAGGCTGTATTTGATTTAATTATACAATTATATTTTTTCTGTTGCTGCTAATCGAAGCAAAAACTGTAACATCCAGGTAAATCGAAGTCGTAACTATCCTTACCTTACCTTTGTATGGCGTTAGCCATTAAATAAAATGAACTAACTAAGTCTGCAGTGTCTGTCGAAGGGTACCATGCATGAAGTCTGCTTCAAATGTATAATACGTGTATCTTAATCTTTGTAAGATAAATGTTATCTCATATAAGAACAAATAAATGTATAATTAAGGTTTCGCATTGCAACTCAGCTTAGCATTATTGAAAAGTAAGCTAATGGTTTTTAATCATAATCTTGCAAACTCATATCTCACTATCTACTTCCTTGCGCTTTTTTTCCATGAGCCTAATACTAATCTTGTCAAACTAACCAACCCAAATGTTTAATAAATTACGATCTTCCCTGTAGCAGTTTTAGTTTAGTTTCTTACTATAATAAATTTGCAGGTTTATCTTACTGCTTTTAACTTTACTTCGCAGGAGTAAAATACCACAAGCTACAAATGCTGCAACTCATGGTATGGTTTTGGCTGATTTTGTATAAAGCTTTGACTACTTTTAATGGTATTTGAATTTTATTGAAGAAAGCTTTCCCTTAAGTCTACGAAGATTAGAATTTTAAGTTAGTCAGGATCCGGCCATAGGTCTGGTTGCATTAATCAATCATGTGGCTGTCGAGAGGTACTTTATCGTTGATAATTTCAGCCCTTTTAGGTAAGTTAGTGTGTAGCCGTTCGAATTTTATATGGTTTAAGTTTCGAAAGAATAATTTGGTTGACAGTAAATGAAACTTAATTATTAAATGATAAATAGTCAAAGCTGACGGTCCAACATGTTCCCAGTCCGGTTTAGGTCCAGCGGATATGATGATGAGTAACGGTGCGATGAATCCGAAGTATATGTGGGAGAATGTAGGAGGTACCATAAGAGTTCCTGTTGTATTGGACCATGCATACTGTAAGTCTACCTCGTTTTGACTTTTGAGTTCTTAAATAAGTAGTTTAATTATATAGAACGCGTTGGAAGAAATAACATGTAATTCTCAAAGTGTTTTTGCCACTTTTAACCCTAAAAAAATTGAAAAAATGACATGCAGATATTTTTAGAACCTTTCATGTTTCCAACTCACAGCTCACAAGGAGAAAAAAGTAATCTACGGTGGACTAGCAGAAATGGCATCAAAAACCTGTGTTCGCTTCTACGTCTTCCAACATCCTAGCGAAGTTCATGACGGGGACTACGTTTACATTTCCAAAACTAAAAGCCAAGGTTGTTGGAGTTACGTTGGAAAACAGGGTGGTGCCCAAGTAAGTATTGCATTGCATCCCACAACCGTCAAACCTCAAAATAAACTGATCTTATGAAGATGGTTATAAAATTGACCCCTGCGTTTTTAAGGACCTCTCACTTCCCAGGGGGTGCATAAACCATCGAACGGTCGTGCATGAAATGATGCATGCATTAGGCTTTTCCCACGAGCATGTTCGGGCCGACAGGTA
Organism: Hydroisotoma schaefferi; assembly: GCA_034682405.1. NCBI lineage: Eukaryota > Metazoa > Arthropoda > Collembola > Entomobryomorpha > Isotomidae > Hydroisotoma > Hydroisotoma schaefferi. The sequence goes on along the minus strand of JAQFZX010000555.1, from coordinate 16,090 downwards.
AATTAATAGTTTAATCATAAAAAATCTCAATATTATTACACCCTTTATCAATAAAGGGACAAATACGTGAGGATTCTTTGGGAAAATATCCAACGGGGTCGGGAGAGGAATTTTGAACGTAAGAAGGACAGCAAGTCAGATGCCTTTGGACCTTACGATTACACCTCTATTATGCATTACGACAAACATTCTTTCAGTAGTAATGGGCACGACACTATTAAACCACTGGTAAGTCCTCCAAAGGAATTGGAGGAATTTAAAGTTAAACATGTACTCTACCAAGGATTATCTAAGTTATCTTGGTTCCAGAATTAAAGAATGGTTTGGGTTTGTCCTGAATTTTAGAAAGGTTTTGCTAGCATCGGGACGGGTAAGCAGATGAGCCACTGGGATGCCAAGAAAATCAACCGGTTGTATAAATGCGATGGACACGGGGGCTACCATCACGGGGGCAGTGGTGGGGGCGGCGGTGGTCCTGGTTTTGGTTTCGGTGGTGATTTTGGACCCCCTGAAAACTCTGGTTATGAAGATGCACCCCGTAGTTTCTTTGGTTTTGATCGAAACCATAATAATAACTTTTATAATACTGAGGACAACGCTTCACCAGTTAATTTCGTTCCTAATAGAAGTTACAACACAAATCCATTCGCTCCTTTCAGAGATCACCGTAGTGAACATCGCAATCATAATATTGTTGAAAGCAACGAAGTGGAATTTTCCCCAGTGTCCCCTTTTCCGAGCTATCATAACAACTACTACTATTAACAAAGGGTAAAGCTGCTAGTGGCTCAAATCAAATGGTTATCCTAGGATCTCCAACAGTTTCATATATTTGCGAACGTAATTTTTGATAGTATTCATCAGGAGATGTAATATTTAAAATTGAAACTGTTTTAAATATTCTCATTTAAGTAAGTCTTATCTTGGTGAGAATATTTCTAGCCATATCAAAATATGTACACAAATGAGAGTTCAATTTATTATTGAAGGAATTGATATTATGTTCGTCTTAGGAAATAAGGTTACCTATATTCGACTTGAAATATTATGTGGTGGATCATCCATATCTAGGGTTTAAAAATTTAACAGAAAATGTCTAGATGTAAAGAAATGATTTTCAGTCTTAGTTACGTACGTTTTATCCACATCCACTTGTATAAGTATTTGGTCGTCCTATTCCTGATTGTTGGGTTGCCAATTTTTGCAAGGGTGTATAATTTGCTAGTCAGCCAACCATATACTATTCACCCAGAGTTAGTAAACGAAGTTAATGTTAAGAGCGTACAGTTTTAAGTAAGTAGTACGTTTCATTTTTTAATGTAACCAAGATATATCTTAATAATAAGATTATCCCACCTTGATTTACTTACGATTTCTCTTTTTCCTTCTTTGGTTAATTAGGGAAAGAAAAGAAACCTCGTGTCATTCGCATGTTCAAAAAATTGAAGCAGATAATTGCTCATAATCATTTTAGAATAAACGCAATATAAGGGAACATTAGGAAATTATATTGCATTTTGCATTGCATTTTATGCTAAGGATGTATTTTTCACCCAAGTCCCATGAGTTTTCCTCTTTTCCGTAATATGCAAAAGTAATGACGTTAAGTGTGCATAATGATTCCATTGTTTTGACTCTGTCAGTGCGAATTTTTTTTAAAGTACTTCTATTTCACATAGAATTAAGTAAAGAAGTCAGCTTGAGGCGACAGATGTCAAATAATTGGTAATGCTTTGACAAGTGTGCAAAGTGCAGCAATAAAGTTTTTATTCTGAGGTCTCTGGTTAAGAGTTGCAATTTTTTTTATTGCTCAACGAATCGCTGCGGTCAGCGGTAGTTTAGTTTGCGACGGGTTCAACATGACACCCCATGAATTCTTTGGCAGCGTATTGAATCTTGGGCAAAAGGGCTCTACAATGAGAATATTTATTACCACAAGAACCATTTAGATTTGCTGTAAATGAAATATTAAACTTAGGAGAACACAAACTAACCTTGCTATATTTCCGGCGAAATTAATCATCATGCCGGGAATATAAATATGTTCATAAGATCTTCTAAACCCATCTACGATAGCCTCTGCAACATCCTCCGGTTCTAGGACGGGATTTATTAGTAAAGGAAACCTGTTCAATTTTAAATTGATAATTACATAACCTGCTTTTTCAAATAAATAAAAATCCATACGAGAAATAGCCTACCTAGAAAAGCTCTTAACACCAGTAAGGAGACCAGTATTGCATGAAAATGGGTACACCGTTGTGAACTTTATGTTCGGAACTTTCTCATAATGTTTCAACTCATCTTTGAAACTCTCGATGAATCCATGCACTGCAAACTTCGACCCACAGTACCCAGCTAAATTTCTAGTCGGCACAAGTCCTGCAGCAGAGCAGATTGTTACTATATGGCCTCTATCCTGAGAAATCATTTGAGGTAAAAATGCTTTCAGCGTCCAAAAGTGAGCTAGAACATTTATCTGGAATAAACGTTCCAGCTCAATCGGATTCTGGTCGAGGAATCTTTTACATGGCATTATTCCAGCATTGTTAAATAGAATCGTTACATCTCCAACGTCTCTTTTAACCTACAAAAGATAGTTTATTATTGAAGCTCTCCTCCCGAATTCATTCTTGCGGTTTACAAAAAACCGTACGTACGAAGAAATGTAACCTTCAAGGCAGCTTCTTCAACTTGGCTTCGATTAGAGACGTCCACTTGATAAGTGTAGATCTCACATCCTAAATCTTTAAGCTCTTTTGCAAGTAGTTTATTCCCTTCTGCATCGACATCCCAGCATACGAGTTTTGCACCTAGTTTGGCCAATTTTAAGCATGTTTCTCTCCCTATACCTTTAGCTGCTCCGGTAATCTGAAAATGCATGCAAAATTTATATAACTGATCCTCTCAGCGTGCTCTGAGTCTAATGGATAAGGAGACAAATATTGTACTAAAAATTCAACCAAAATGAGTAATTACCAACACAACCTCTCCAGTTATGGACTTTAGAGCAGGTGGAACAAAAATTCTGAAAATAGCTTCCACTGAGTAGTACATGCTCAGAAAAACTAATATAACAAAATCTACCAAGACTTGCAAGGAGGTGATTATACTCGCCATAATAACTGCAGACTTATATTTACACACAAAAGTATTCGTATCAATTTAATTTCTTCTCCAATCTCTAATTAATTACTATTGTGCTAAATTTTATTGCAAAATCTATTTATACCAACAGTAATTAACATATAATCAATAAAAAATTTCGAAGCTGGAATGTTTATCAAACTGACTGTCACCGCACTCCATAGATAGACTGCTCTTGACTGTTGTATAAAAGCAGCTTCCTAAAGAGACAAAGATACCAAATACCACTTTACTTATTTCCCGACACTTTAGAACATAAAGTTATGCAAAAGTTGGGTTTCATCATATTCCTCCTTTAGTTTAGTACAACAGTAAAGCACAGTCAGATTACAGATTTCAATACAGTTCCATATCCCCACCCACTTAATTCTCGTTGGAGACTGAAGTGAATGCAATGATAACTTTGTTCAAATGTTTGATATATTTGGATTGGACTTAATAGAGTAGTAAGCACTCTGGGGTCCACTTTCATGCATGACTTATATTATTTATTATTTTATTTACGGATAAATGCAACAAAGGCTTAACCCATCCAATTGAGCACCACAAAAGAGATAGAGATTGACACAAGTCACTTTTTAGAGTTAAAAAATCTTGGTTTCATTTACATCCATAGATTTAGATTTTTATTTTACATCTAAAAACGAAATTACCTGAGAATCTTTTAAACACTTAGGGAAAAAGTTTGAGCTGGATTTAACTTTTAAAATTTGTCCTATAAACTGATGGTTTTTCTAGCAGTCAAAGTTCGTCAAAAAACATGTCAGTGTCTGTAGCACTACTTAATTGTTATTTTCATGGGAAAATAACGTCTAAAATTTCGCATGTATTCAAAGTATAAATTGTTATTCATTTTTAAAAACAAAGTTACCCAATTGTTAGTTTAGAGGCGAAATGTTCTCTACTAGGACTGACAACTGATGAGAACAGCTTTTTGCTGATTGCATTCTTTATAAAAGCAGTTATATAGCTTTGAGAGAGGATCCTAAAAACGTGTTTAATACTGGGACTGGGTTTTATAGCAAGTAAATGAGTTTATGCTAGCTACATCTTCTCATCCGCATCTTTAAACCTCCTCCTCATCATCATCATAAATGTAAATGTAAAGTCTAGCACAATACTAGCACTGCAAAAAGCTTACTCAACTAACTCTCAGACAACTAACGCAAAAGGTAAACTACCTTCACCGTTACAAAAATATAAAAATCGTAAAGCTTAAAACGAGCTATAGTCTAGGAAGAACGGCATGTCCTCCATGAGCCGATACCTCTGTAGGAGACTATCAAGGATTCGCCACAATAATAATGAATGACCATCACTAACTAACTGCATCATTTAATTTTTCATTTATTCGACCGTCACCCTACTATTCTTAAGGCATCAAAAATCAAGATTATGGAAAAAGCTATGGAAGTTCCATAATGGAACTAGATAAATCCAATACAACCGAGAGCTTTTAATGAATTAAGGATTACTGCATGACATACAGTACTAAACGAATATAGTAAATCATGCATAGAGCGATTTCGGTAAGTGAATATGTTTCGGACTTTTGGACCAAAACCAAGGGTTTAATTCATGTATTCTAAAAATTGCATTTAATTGCATAAGATTTGGGACACATAATTCTGTCATAAATTCTGTCTTAAATTGTCTTAAAGTGTCTTAATTCTGTCTTAAATTGTCTTAAAGTGTCTTAATTCTGTCTTAATTCTGTCATAAATTGTCTGAATTGTCTTAAATTGTCTTAATTCTGTCATGAATTGTCTGAATTGTCTGAATTGTCTTAAATTGTCTTAATTCTGTCATAAATTCCTGATAAATTCCGTCATAAAAGTTGTAAATAGCACACCTCTCAAAATCTGCTTTTGGTGTCATCTGCCGCCGAAAGTTGTAAAGTGGCCGAGTAGAAATCTCCCACTTTGATTGCGTAAAACTTGAGCCCCGCGATCATCAACTTTTCATCCCGATCTTTCTTCTCATGTGGCCTTGGTTTGGCCAATATCTTTTGCTAATTTACTTGATAACAAATTATTAATTAACGTATTTAATCAACGCATTTTTCATAAAATTAGTCGATAATCCAATCAAATTACTCTAAATCCACCTCAAAACCCACCGAAATAGTGTTGTTTTGGACGCTGGAGAATTATCTAAAAAAGGAAATCTGACGGGGGGAAATCTTATTTTATTTTGGTTTTTTTCGGCAAAAACGATTTAAGCAATTTATTACTTATTTTGGTCGTTTTCGAATTTATCCCAGCCTTTTCGATTCATTAATTTGAATCGGTGTTAAAAGTCATTACGGAGTCTGTTGGGGGTTCATCCGAAGGCAGAAGTATGGAGAAAGAGGGATCTGGAATCAAAAGCTTGCTGAGTTTCTATAACCCTAGCTATGCCCCTGATGACCCTTCCATGAATGTATCAGGTTTGACCTTTTTATGACCTTTTTTATAGATTTTTAGTGACCTTTTTAGGGGTTTTTTGGGGATCTTTTTGGGTTTTTGTGTGGAGGGAGTTGATTGTTGATTAATTAATTAATAAATGGTAATTGTTAACTTGCAGTGTACAGCAGCGGCATATCAAAATTATCCCCTTATCTCAGTGTAGACCCTTATATAAGTCAAGAGCCTGAATTCATCCTCCCAGAAGGAGCTAATCGCCAACGAGGTCGTTTTGAATTCGCTTTCGGGACTATTGGAAGTTCAGCAATCGCTGGAGCTGCTGGAGGGGGAATGATGGGGCTTTATAAAGGAGTACAAGCTACTGGAGGAATGGTTGGGAAAGTCAGAAGAACACAGTAAGTTAATAAGTCAGGTTTTAAAATATCTGGATCCTGAGTAATGTTGTCGTTTTGTGGGCTTTTTTATATTTAATCATCCTATTAATTTTCAATCTAGACTCATCAATTACGTAAGCAAACAAGGAGCTTCGACGGCAAACGCTTTAGGAGTCGTTGCACTGATGTATTCTGGATTTGGAGTCTTCCTTAGCTGGTACCGTGACGCGGATGACGACGCTAATACATTGGCTGCTGCTACTGCTACTGGAATGCTGTATAAATCTTCAGGTATGAATCTGCAGTTAATTTTCCGAACTGCAGGAATATCTGGAGAGTAATCTATCTTTCGTAATTATTCCAGCTGGACTAAGAAGATGCGCTGTAGGTGGAGGACTAGGATTCGGACTTGCTGCAGCGTATTGCCTTTGGAGGAGAGGCGCTCAAGATAGATCTATAGCTAACTATGTTGGATCATCTAGATTTACGCCATCTTACTAAGTCTAATAACAGCGTACTAGTACTAGTCCATCTAATTAATTAATATAATTCTTCAGCTCCTATTATCTTCAAAAGACCTGTATTAAAGTTTTCATAGAAGAGCCAACTAATAAAATAGCACCAGCAGATGTACATCAGTATCTGAGATACGTTTATCTTCAGTAAACCAGCTCCCCGCAGATTTTAATGTTTCGTACTTATCCATTATCCTAATCATTCAGCGTATGCAGAACGAGAAAGTTGAACTCGCTAGTTGCGTACGATTGATGTTTATGTGTCTCGCTAATGTGCAACAAACCTTCGTAAGCCAATAAAGTAAAGATGTTGTAGTGAAAGCAAATCCGTAATTTTTTATATGAAGATTTAGTGGGTTAATCTCATGCGGTGTGGTGTGAATTTACTACTTTCATTCTTGACATGCTGGGTTGGGGGGTGTTGTAAGTTTTCTTCTGATATTAGCAAAAAAGATATGAAATGAAGTTACGACTGTGCTAGGCAATTAAAACTGAAAGGCATACGAAGTGCGTCGGGTAAGAATAAATCGCTATCAGAGTTATTATAAAGAGCTTTACTTTTTACACTGAACATTATTTATTGTATGACAATCAATTATTTAAATGAGATGCACACATTGAGATATTAAGCTCAAATTCAATGTAGACGAGTAAAAACCACGAACTATTTAATTCAATGACTAATATGGGTTTTCTGTAATCTGTACCCTTGAACCGCGTTCATCATTAATCATTGGTCAGGCCCACGACATTTTAGCACATTTATATATGTTATGTAAATTGATTGGTACTTGTGTAAAATTGTATTACATACAAAAATAACCGTAGTTTACTTCTGTACAAACTTCCCCGTTTTTGCCATTAACACAAATTTCAATCCTGCTTTCCTATGCATTCATAACCATCCTTAACTTATGGATTTGTTGTTCACATCATCGACATATCTATAGGTCTTAAAACAGGAAAGATGCCAATTATTACTACAGAGAGTCAACAATTTACGCCTACACAAAAGTTTACAAACCCTTTGAAATTTCAACAAATTTTATTTAAATTCTTCTGACTATTCGAATTACGATGAGAAAAAATGCAATGATATCTTATCAATTATACAATAAATTAGGTAAACATGACAAACTTGTTCTTTGTACATACAAATGTTCAGGCAGTCTCTGATATATTACACAACAATGTTCAACGATAACAAAAGCATCAAAGTTGGTAAAACATCGTAAAATGAAATTATAATATCTTCTCAACGCATTACGACTTTCCTTATCCATTATCCTATCCTACCTGTCCTACCCGTTCTCCAATCTTTTTTCCAAACTTGTTTTACAAAATATACGACTACCCAACAACCTAACCCAAACCACCGTTAATACCATAATCTCATACGCTGCTCATCATCTCTTACAATCTATAAGAACCCCGAATACATCAATTATACGAGGCCATGCCACTCGGTAACAACGTTTCTCGGACTTCTCATCATTTGTTCCCAATGATACTTTCCAAGGGTATTACTGATACAATACCCCAGGGGAACTTTACCCATTACGCTGTCCTTGCTCCTGATAGATCTGTGCTCGGGCCCCGGTGAGGTTTCACACGAGGAAGTATCATTATCTGGATGCGGAGATCCTTTTGCAGAGTCCTCGACCATCTTCATTCTAGTCTCGAGGTCAAGATTGGCATTGATTTGATTACCATTGGCATGCAGAAGAACTCCATCAGCCCTTGGTAAATTACTGCCTTCACTTCTGCGTCGCCAGTTTTTGGGTGCATTTATGAGGTTGCCTGAAAAATGAAAGAGGGATTCGTTCGAAGCTTTCCCTGCGAGGCTTTGGTGACGGATAACCCTCGCAACATCAGGAGTAACATTTGATGCTATTTCATCCCTAGAGCCTCTGTGTGGCTTATCCGTGAGACAAACGAGGACTAAAAGAACCGTTTGAGAGAGTTCTTTCGGGGGCATGTCGAATACTATCGTTTCATTGAACACGGGTTGGCTAACGTTGGACCCTGACAGTTTTTGGAATGTTGTCTTCTTCTTTTTCACTACTTTTCCTGTATCTGATTTCAGTAGTAGAAGTCTTACGTAGCAAATACCTGGAAGGAAGCATTTATAGACATTTTATGCATTAGTTAACAAATATTGCTAAAAGCTAAACTACTGCTAAAAGGATAATTATTGCAGTAGATATGGATTAGGAAACGACAGGCACAGAATTAGTACAGTGGGTACACTACTGGAAAGATCCTTTGTCTATGCTGGTTACGAGTTAAAGCTGTGGTTACATGTTATGGAACTTGCAAACGGATTTGCCAGTCTCGTATCGTCTCAGAATGCTTGGAACATTATAAGCTTTAACGCGAATACATGAGTAGAGTCATTCGTCATTCATTAACACGCAGGGTAGTCTAACCGGATGATAGGCTTGAATTGAATAGTGTCGAAATATTGGAATTTGTAAGTATTTAAAATTTAACATCGGAAATAGATTGAAGTGCGGAGATTGGTTTCTATGAAATGTAAACTATCGCAGAGGAACAATTATGTTCATTTGACTTTTTTTAAAGGAAGTACCTTCAGGTCTATAAAACACTATGAAATAATTAACCACTTGCTTAGCTTATCGACCATTGCAATCTAATTCAATGCCGATGAAAGTAGATGAAATTAAATTACTTTGTTTTGATAGCGTCCCATCACTAAAGCGAGGGTTGAGATTGGCTAACTTTACAATGGTAACCGACATCCTCTCTGCTGTGGGAAGATAGCATAGTCCTACCATGATTTCTCCCCGTTTCTTTAGAATTTTAATAAGTTTCAACTTTTCATTTGCAAACGTCCATTTCCATTTGATTTTGATATTTTTTCATTTATAAATAAAAACTCACCACAATGGACTCCTTAAGAGAGCAACTTAACACTAGCTTACTGGTAGTGAAATCTCTGAAATCATCAAACGACATAGTAGTTGTTCCGATTTCGGTTGGATTCCCAAACTTATCTTGATCATAAGCACTGAACCGGATCAGGTATTCCTAGAAAAACCCCGAATTTTACAATACATATAGATACCCAGTTCCACCATCCGTTAATGATCATCAGCTCAGTAAAATAACTCATGCAGAAGCCAAATAACTAAAATGACCAAACCACTCACCTTGATATGAGCTTTTGATAATTGCACTAAAAAAGTCTCGCTAAAATCACAAATCTCTCCAGCTTTTTTAATAGTTTTGGTTACAAATCTATATCGAATCATTTCCTTTTTACGGTCGGTTGGCCTTTTAGGGTAAATTTCCAGGGTGAAGAAAACATCGCAAGGTTGGTTTAAATATTCCTTTGAAGGAAGATTACGAGCCTCCTACATTAAAAATATTGCCATTTTTACATTAAATTACAGCATATATGCAAGGCTAAAAAATAACTTCTCTAATCGAAGTATTTTAATGCAACTCCTTTAGCCCAAAGCTTGAATTTAAACTATCTACTTTAGGACGTTGTCGTCATTTTGAAGACTACAACTATGTTTTTTGGACAAATATTTGGTCAGGGTTTTGAATTTGCGAAGAAGCTTGTCAAACTAAATGCTTTTGACTTTTCTCTTCTAAATTAACCGATGAAAAAGATGGTAAAGCTATGCAATTTGGATTGCATTCAGTTCAGTTCAATGATTTATTGGACAATAATATGTTATGCAGTCATATTCATCTCAATATCAGGTCACGAAAAAGTGTGATAAAATGTTTTCTAAAATCTATTCTGAGCTAATGTGCCAGGTGTATCTACGGATGTGATCGAATTTAATTTCCCATTAAAGTTCTAGGGAAGAATGGAGAAATTGAAGAACAAAGAAACGCTTCCATTTACAGAAGGATTTACAGTTCGTTAACCAGAACCAGATAGCAACATTATCCATGCAAATGAATGAACAATAATGGTATACTAATCAAATTATATTTTTCTATGATTATTTTATTTGAAAAGGCTGAAAAATCTCTTTTATCATCATTAAATTAAAGCTGTAATTTTATAATTGTCCTTTGTATTGTATTTTGTCATCCATAAAACTAAGCTCGTTAGTTTTTTTCATTTTTTATTAAATAACTGGACTAAGTTACAGAGAGAGAAGTCTGCATACAAATCGTTTCAACAGTTCTTGTCAAATATATTATTTGCCGTAATTTTTGTAACCTACGAACTTTGAAGTAAAATATTTCTGTGGCATGCATAAAATTATTTACCGATGAATGATCCATTTACTACCCACATTTTTCCTGGATTATTCCAACTGACGAAGCAGATAATAAAATATTCTGAATAGACTACGCAATACGGGATGAAAAGGATGATAACCGTATTTCCCGATTTAATTCCCCTGGGGAATTATTGTTTCAAATGCAAATGCACCGAACACCCTGGGGGAATTAAACCGGGGGGGGAATTAAATCGGGAAATACGGTAGCTTTTATTTTATTTATTTATCCTTTCCAATTAAATCCCCTAAATGGACTCTTTCTGATTAAATGTTATACAAACTGTAAAAATCCTCCTAGGTTCTTTCTTTTCGACGAAACCACAATCTTTATTAAAAAACGGTACTATGCGATTTCAAAAAGAGCCTGTAAAAATATTAAACGCTCTCGTTTTCAGTCAGTAGGAAAAATAAGAGAAAGAAAAGTTAACATTTAGAAACAAACCTAAGCAAGAAAGATATAATAAATGGCGAAACACTACTAACTATAACAGGTAGTACCACTACCATTACATGATTAGTATTACTACTGGGCAAGCAGGACTGCCACATTTACTCCTGATGGATTACTTCACTATGCATTGCTTCTATTTTCACCCTGACATAAAAATAAGACATATCAATCAAATACAAGGTAATTAAGGATTAAACAGAGTATGCCATGAAGAACCTAAACCAAACTTGCAAAAGCATGGGCTTCTTTTTACCTGAAAAATTATACCCACAATAAGCAGATTTCGGCTAAACTTGACCATAGAGGCATTACATTGGTTAACCAACCATAACCTTAGGTTAGAAGAATAAAAATAGTTGTGCAAAGCTTTAAACGAATGTTAAACAGTGGTAGGATGACCTCGCTGTAGGTGTAGAAAAGCACAAATTAATAATAGCAAATGCATGAAAGACTTATAAAAAAAAATGTTCTTTTCTACAGCATATCTGCATCACTCATGAAAGGAATGCAAAGTTATACAAAGGATTATCTACCTCTAGAGTTACCTGGAGTTTCGTTACAATAATAGTAGAGTTTGAAAGAAAAATTAAACCGTACCCGTTTAAGCATAAATAACTAACCAAACTACGTCCGTAAAACTACAGCTAGGGCTGTTTGTGGTAGTGGAAATATGCTTGCAGATTCACAAAAGTGATGCATTGCAATTGCAAATCTAATAACGAGATATTTTTTCGATTTAATATTAAATAAAAGTCCAAAGCTAGTGCGCTAGTCAGTGGTTGAAATGCAATAGCAATATCCTTAATGGAATATCGTCAATGCTGGTTGAACATCGCTTATTCATCGGGCCACTTAAGTGAATTGCTTCAATTCCAGGAAACGACAGGAAGGAATATGATTGTCCTACTTTCCCTTAGGTTTCCTATTAACTCTAAAAAAATAGAAACGTTTATAGCCAAAAAGGTAGAAAAATCATGTCTCCCATGCAAGCAAGAAGAGAAAGAAAGACAGAAGAAAAGAACCTAAAGAAATCATTAGTCTGTCGAGAAATAATGACTTACAAAGCCGTCGTTCATTCTATGGTTTTTCTGCATAGGAGTACATGTATTCCCGACAAAAGTTAAACTTACGCAAAGGAAACACCTGAACTATTGAACTGGGTGAAAAAATAATTGGATACCTACTAACCTAAAACTAACATCATTTTAATCATGCATGAGGCTGGCAGAAATCAATTTGTAAGTTAATAGAGAAAGTCAACGGGATTCCTTGAAGCTTCGTCAACTTTTCCCAGCCATGCATTTTACCTCACAATAAAAAGCATAGGATATAACGTCTTTCGCATAACATTTTCTTCAAAAAGTTGCACAGTTTTGTTTTTCTGGATCAAGCTTATATTATCGATTACCCTCATTTATTTCTCTCACGTCGCATTTACATCACAGGCAAACCAGCCTTGATCGTTTTGGAATTGCCATTGCCATTACTACTAGCTCCTGAGAGTGTGATCAAACGAAAGGCTTCGATTTTAACTTATTTATCTTAGTTCATAGGTTCTAAGGTTGAGAAAATAATTCGATTCTGCTTTTTCTCATGTATCAGATTAATCATCTATTGCATAATACTTGCTTTTCGAGGCACAGTTTTGGAATCTTTTTTAGGCTGTTACTTTACTCATGGTTAAAGATAATATTCATATGCCTCGTTTCTAGCCCTGCAGTAGCCAGACTACGAAGACAATGGATGTTCAATGGGCATGGTACCTTTTGGCTAGTGTTGTGGTTACTTTCTCTCTGGCTAACAAACCCAAATATTTTCGCATAGGCTTAGAGAATAAGGCTCATTTTCAAGTAAACAAATCGCATTGGTATGTAAAGTTGACGGCACAAAAACAAAGTAAGCCTCAAAATATGAATTTTATATATGCATTGTGAATGTAAGTTTCGTTGTAAGCAGTAATGCAATTATATAAACTGCTACCACTAAATTATCCAGAAGTCGATATTGCATTCAGATAGGGTAAAAAGCGTAGACGGTAGACGGGTACAGCTAGATATATTTCGTTTCTGATTCGAACGTTCAAGCTTTCTTGGCAAATAAGATTTCCCTGTGGAAATAGCTGATCTCGAGTCGAGGATAACGTTTACGTTACATCACAATATACATACATAGGATTGTAATGAACTGCGTTCCTATTCTCATCACATATAACATTTTGGCATTTTGGCTAGAACTTAAATAAAGTAAAGTAAACGACTTACGATGAATTCAATATGCACAAGCCCAGTATCTTCTTCGTACTTGAGGATGAAGGTGAAAAATGGTTGACGTAGATTAGCCTGAGTGAAAGCAAGGTTACTATTATTCTGCTGCATCTGCATTTGCATTTGCATCTGTAACTGCATGCTAAATCGATGATTAGCTGCAACAGCAGCTTCAGCTGCGATTGCAGCCGCTGTAGCTCGTTCGTTAGACTTTGGTGTTAAGATTGATGTCAAGGGCGCTCCAGGTGAGGTTGGATAGTCAAGCTTTGAACCAAGTTGAGAGAGTGATAGCCTTCGTTCTATTGGTAGTAGATTGGGGTTTGGGGCGATAATTTCTGATGACGTATGCGGCCTTCGAAACTGAAAATGTTCAGGGGATTCGGGTGTTGATGATGCCATTGTTACTGTAATTGGTGAACTAACGGTTGTAGTATTTGACCCGTTTGAACAATGCGGCGATGTTCCAGAGGCCAAATCATACGCACTACTTGTTTCTGACATGGAACTGTACGTAGAATCCCTTTTTCCTGGAGAGTGAAACAGTCGAGAGAGCTCTTCTTCGGGACTTCGGATTGTATCTTTAAAAAATAGGTGACAATCAGATATGCAATCAAGAATTAAATTTCCTAAAGAATAAAAATAAATGTAGAATCCAGTGAATGCAATTGGTCAAAAGAAAGCTGGAGGTGTGGAAAAGGTGGATGTTTAATACAAATTAAATTTTAATGCAGAATCATCATAAAAATAAGCATTCTGAGTATAGTGTCTGCAGGCAGATCAGAATTTAATCTTCATCAACGCACTTATATGAAAATGTAAACGTTTTGCATAGATTTCAAAAAATAGCATTTAATGAGATCGGACTAAGTGACAAAAGCTACCGGAAATTGTTGTGTTGAAGATTATGTGATGAAAAGGGTTTTTAATGGAAGCATATGCATAATAAATACAGTGCAGTGGGTTTAGACCTGCATTTGAACGGCTAATGTTTTGAAAAATTAAGGATTTTCCAGCTACGTCCAAAGAACCTGAAGGCTTCAGTCTCAAAATAAACCTAGCTAATGGAAGTTGCTGAATAATAGTTCTGAACGTGCTTTCAAAAGTAAGAGAAGCATCTCATGCTTAATTTTCGTTATAACAGAGCATATTCGAATATCCCTACATCAAGCTCCACTTGCATTAGTTAACATTTACTGAATTCACGGAATTCAACAGAACAATGGCATATAGCACCAAAAAGAACAAGTCAATTTCCAGTTTCCGCTCCATTTCGCATACCACTTTAGTACATGAAATATATGCAGCGTGCAGCGTACAAAGAATAAAAGAAGTCCTCTTTAATGGGTCCTTAGTGCCTGTAAGGAGACATTCCAAGCCAAGTAAAACTAGGAAACTACTAAGTACGAACCCTCTAGAGAATCCGTAAATGAAAAATCTCTTCAAAGTATTTTTAGGACTACGAAAAAGCAAAGCCTCAAATCAAGAAAAAGTTTCACTTACGTTCACGAAACACTCCAAAAGATGTAGGATACATATCTGGAGGATATCTGATGCAAATAATATCATCCACCTTATTCTTATTTTTATCTGTGAAAACCCAGAAAGTTTGAATTAAAGTACATCGGATCGTGACGAAGACGATCTTTCATTTCGTAATCTATCAAGACATTTTTCCTAGGAATGTTTTTTTATCCGAGTTCATTCTAAAATTAATCCGTCATCCCAGGGGTAATTAGTAATTATAGGATAAAAGGGTTACCGCACTACCCCTTTCCCCACTTCTGGGGACGTAAAGTTTTCTAATTAGGAACGTAGGTGTATAAGTTCGTTATATCTGTCATTTCTGATTATTTTATGCTGCGTCAGTCTAGAATGCTATTATTTCAGCTGTGTAATAGTTCTTAGTTCTTACCATGTTTCCAGATTGCTTTGTGGAGCCAACAACTTTTCCTAACGACGCAAAAGATCACAATAAGAGTCAGCGATATTGCAAAAACTCCCACGGATGAAAGGAGTAATTTCTCGTAGTACGTGAAGACCTGCATTCTTGTTTTCGTGTATTAAAGAAACTTGATGTATCCTCTTGACTTTTTCAAAAGCCGTCGTCTTTCCAATTAATCTTAAGACCACAATTACGTCCAATATTAAAAGCTCTCATAGATCCTCTGGGTTCATTTCCGAGAGGATGTTGCTTCTGGAAGTAAACAGATTGCAATTTAAATTAAGGTTTCATATCTAAATTTCATCATCCTTTGATCATGCATCCGTATAAATGTAATACGATAGGCTGAATGTAGAAGATACTGTCAAATGTACAAAATGCCTTATGCATGACATTAAATCATCTAATCTAATCCCATTAAAATTTCCAAATGTAGCTCATCCTAAAAATTTCAGAGTAATAAAGTTCACAAGCTTATTTCATTGCTCCCATTCCTTTTATATCACCAATACCTCAAGAAGCATCTGTCATAATCTCATTATCATAATTGCAGATTGGTATCAATAAAGCATTCAATGATCGATTTGCTTGCCTTCCCTCAATTCATACGCCTCATACGATAGTCAGCATCATATCATCATATCTGTAGAATTACGGAAGATAGTAATTATGGCATCCCTCGTATACATTGGTAATATGTAAGCTTTATGTAGTTGGTTGG